>JBAMBJ010001515.1:0-46645 GCA_037043495.1 Drosophila recens | reverse complement strand
ATGATAAATTGTTTATCCATCTTAGAGAGGTGCGGCATTCTGCAGTTTCTTAATAAGTTCCGTTTATTACTCGACAATTATACAAAAATTGAAAACTAAAATAAATGTGGAAAACGTAAGTGTAAAGCAAATGCTACTATATAATATGTAGAAGAAGTAGTTCAACAAATATGCCTTAATTTGTAAATCGAAAATTAAAAATATACGAAAATAAATGACAGTGTTCTTATAATTCATCAGCCTTTTGGCATTGTCTTAGTTTTAATTCTAAATCCACAAAAACAAACACGTCAGGCATTGCCGTTCGTCAAGTAGTCAAGCAGAGCGCGCAGCCAGTGATAAGGATCACGATTAGAACCACCAAAATGGCAGCCAGCACTCCACGTCCACGTCCAGTCCACATTTGTGCAGGATTCGGCATTCTTCTTATACTTAAAAAAGCAAAGATTTATAAACTAAAGTTACGCAATAATCAAAAAAGCTAAAGCAAATGCTACTACACTCAAGGCACTTTTATAGTTGTAACTCTATATTTTATGCTGTTCCATTCTCCGTGCTGATTTCCATGTAACCATGCTCCATCATTTGGATACATATGTCCGCGTGACTATCCAATAACTTGATAGCATATCCATCCGGCAGTCGGCTCATCAGTTTTACATTTATTTCACAATTAAGCAAGTTACTTTTAAGAAATTCGACGCACTCGTTAGCTCGACCTGGCGAAGCAGTTGGAACGCGTTGAATGCCAGCAATGAAACAACTGACGGCACGATGGGGTTTTAAGCTCCGGGCATTGTTGCATTGTGCCAGCGATCGGATGGTGACAAACTCCGTATTGCCATAGTCCACATAGAAGATTTTAAAATTCCCATTGCACTCCTCAATGATCTGGGCACGATAGTAATAGCCGTCGTCGTACAGTGCCAACACCATGTCCAACGGCAGCGGAGCACGCTTGAATCGGCGCTCCGATTCGGGCACATCGTTTTTACTCCACACCAGCGCCGTCGTTTCATCCACGAACTGCACATACACCTGGGTCGGACCATTGATGTAGGTGACCACAACACGCACAATGCTGCCCAACTCTCTGGTCATCAATGATTCATACTGCGTCTCCGGCAACGCTTCCATCAGCTCCTTGTCCTTGGTAGCGCCATGTGGCGCAAACGGCTGATGCAAAAGGCGACAATTGGAGCCTAGCAGGAAATAATACAAGATTTCATTGATTTTCTGTAATCAATATTTGACTGATAGTTTTTATAGCAGCTCTGTGATAAAGTAATACTAAAGCCGAGTCGATCCGGATGCAATTTCTTCTCTTTGCTCTACGTAGTTAATGTTCCAGTAGACTTTTACTAAAAAACCTTCCTCTAATAAATGGCGACATAGATTCTTCTTTTCTTTTAAGTCGTCTCAACTTCTCTGTTCCTTGTAAACCTACTAAAAACTTACTTCCATTATCTCTTCCTAATTGCACCACTAATTATGCTTTGCACAATCCTTTTCGTGTTTTATGCAGCTCTTATAACTCTCTTTTTCATGTGTTCTCTTTGGAACACACTCTGTTCTCTATTAAGCTTACTATTCTCTGTCACCTTAGGTCTATTTCTGGCCAACTCTAACTTGTCTTACACCTTAATTTTGTCTTTATACCATTCTTACTCTTTCTTATATTCTTCTTTATTCTAAAAATAAAATAAAATAAAATAATACTTCTGTTTTTACACTATTTTTTGACCTCCTATCTTATCTTGCTTATTTATTCTATCTTTATTTCTTGACTTTTTCTGTCCAGGATTAGGCTCTAATAACGCCACTGACAGATATTGTATGTACACGCATGGACAAAATAATAGGTGCACTCTTTCTTTTACTATAACAGCTATTGTAAGTCAGGTCATCAAATTTAAAAAATATATTTGAAAAGGTCATCTAAATTCCGTATGAATGATGCATAACTTTCCTTAACCCATTAAAATATTCGAGTTTTAAAAAAGTCAACTTTCAAAACATTGTTCCCAAAAAAATGTTGGGATGCAAAAACATTCTTCAAACAATTTTAGGAGTGGCTGCAAAAAAAAATTTTAAAAATCTTTTCGCCTATATTTTTTAAATTTTTCGAAAATCTTAAAAATTACTATTTTTACCCCTTTTTCCTACTTTTCACTCAAAAAGTGGCTTTTTAGTAATTTTCAAAAAATTATAAAAAAAATACTAGCAAAAATATTTTTTAAAATTTTACAATATTTTGTCCATGAGTGTATATACACTCTACTTTAAATAAACTCCCTATTTACTAACCTTTAAAGCATCCACCAGTCTTTGGATCGTAGTGGCGACAAATGCGCGCATCATCCGTAGGATTAAAGCCCAGCACCGCCTTGACCGCATCGCAAGTACTTGGCTCATTATACTCGAGCATTTCCAATTCACGTTCCAACAGCTCCACATCCAATTGGATGCCATCGTTGCATAATATACGCAGTCGCACATCCTTATAGATGAATTGTCGCATGTAATCAACATCGTTGTTTTCAACATAACATCGGATGGCTTCCGCCGGCAGAGCCGCCACATCATCGGGTAATCCAAAAATCACCTCATTGCCATTTAAATGGATGTGTTCACCGTAGTCCAGCAAATAGGCGTCGTAGCCGCCGCCCTTAGTGTGTGCATTGATCAGCACACGTAAAATTATCTGATCCTGGGCATCGTAAACGCCAAAGATCTCTCCAAAATCGGGCAATTGGTCCAATTGCTTGATTGGGATTTCGCCAGCCATCAGTTTTCTCAGCCGCATCGAGTCCGCTCCCCATTTGGCCACAAATATGCACTTTTCCAAAATATTTATATGCATCATTTTGGCCTGAACGATGCTGTTGTTGGGAAAGTTGGACATGTTCTTCAGCACGTGATCGTAGATCTCGTTGCTCGACATTTTCCGTCCGCCCTTGGGAGCCAGCAAATCGGAATTTTGTGGTAAAATGGGCAGCACTGGCTTAAACATCTGCTCGACAGAGTGAGCGTCATTTGCTGAATTGTTTTTCTCTGCAGCAATGGGCAGCACTGGCGCAAACATTTGCTCAGCTGAGCTATTTGCTGAATCGACCATTTCCTCCGAAGGAATGGGCAGCACTGGCCTAGACATCAGCCCAGCTGAATTGGATGACATTTGATCAACAGAGTTGGAGCCTTTTGCCGAATTGAATATTTCTTGTGCAATGGGCAGCACTGGCGCAAGCATTTGCTCAGCTGAGTCATTTGCTGAGTCGAACATTTCCTCCGCAGGAATGGGCAGCACCGGTCTAGAGATTAACCCAGCTGAATTGGATGTTTCTTGTAGTGCAGTTAAGAGCACCGGCTCAGCTGAGTTGAACCCATTTGTCGATTTGGGCTTTTTGTGTATTGCATTCGTTATAGACATTTGATTAACAGAGATGGAGCTATTTGCCGAATTGGATATTTTTTGTAGTGCAATGGGCAGCACTGGTGCAAACATTTGATCAGCCGAGTTGAAGCCATTTTGCGATTTCAGCTTTTCTTTTGCTGGCGCTGTTTTAAACATCATCAACTGCTGTACATCCATTGTGCGCGGTGGCGACTCTTTGCTTGTTGAAGGCTGCACATGCAGCTCGCCCACCTCAATGCCATCCCGATTTGTGTGATTCTCTTTATTGTTGTTATGCTCCAGGGATTCTCGCTGCTGTTGGCAAATATTTTCCATAGTGCGCACATACTTCAAATTGCCCGCAGCTCTGTTGAGATTAATGTGCAAATTCAGTTTGATTATATGCTCGTTGACATCGTTAACGCTGCTCAAGAGGCCGTCGTGCACGGAAATTATGCGACCGTCGGCGCGCGCGACGTGAGACCAGCTTTCCACAAGTGATTGTCGCACAGCGTCCACGTCGTGTTTGTAGTCAATTAAGTTCTGCTGCACTTTTTGCACATTGCGATCAAAGAGTGTTAAAACCGCCGTTAGATCCTCCAATTCCATTTTAGTTTTTATTTTCGATGCGGTTTTAAAACAAACGCACCGACGCGAACTTTACAAAAAAAGATAGCGGGATAACGAAATGCAACTTTTGCAGTTGGCAATGCTTCTTAAGTTCCGATCAAGTTTCGTTGAACTATTCATGTGCGTCAAGTTCACGGTTGCCACTAAAAAATATCAGATTGAAGCGTAGTACGCTCTAGCTGAAAACATTTTGGACGCTCAAAATGTTCGATGTTTTGAGGTCGGGCCTTACAGAATTCAGTGTGACAGCATAATACCAAAAATCACTAAAAAGTTGGGAGATTGTTGGTCCTTTGCTGCTGTGGTCACACTGTTGCGTCAGCTGTGCACAAAAACAAGTAAATACAATTCAAATAATCAAAGTGACAAAATGGACCAAATGGACTTGATCAGTGAAGTAGCAGCGACCAATGCCATTATTTTTGGATAAACGGCCTCTGCAATACTTTCCCATGCACTTTTGATAAAAGTCGCATCAAAATGCTTTTTATCAGTCAAATCCCATATTAATGGCCTCTCTATCACCTCTTCAATTAGCCTTATTCGTTCCTCATTTTCGAAGACATCAATTCGGGTCTTATTTTGCTGCATATTTTTTCCCGCCATTGTTGTTAATAGATTTCGACTAGTCAAAACAACGATTTAATCGATGTTTTGAAAGGTCAGAATATTGCTGCCATCTGTTAACCAAATAGTGTTGTAAAACGCCAGAAAATATTCTGAGCTGCCCATATTTAGGTACAGCGTACATAGGTTTAGAAATGGCCTTACAAAATAACCCTCTAGTGCCCAGGCAAAAAAAGAAATTTGAGATTCACTAATTTTCAGACATAGAAAATTCGTAGTAAATCTCATCGTAGAGCGGTAAAAGAAAAACTGGCTGATGGAATATTTAGTTATTCATAAAGTTCTGTAGCAATATACTTTTAATTATAAATCTAATATAATTATATTAATTTTTAAAGTTTTAACTAAGATTTTTTTTTACCCCGCCTAAATGCGGTCTTGGGCACTAGAGGGTTAATTTCGAGCATGTTTGCAACCCTTTTTTTTATATGGAGTTTTGGCCTTGCAAAAATATTTTCGGCTAGAGCGAACTATGCTTAAAGCAAGAGCGGTAGCGAGAGCGTAGCAATACTTTTATAGCTCTTGCTGCTACGGAGGAATTTTTGCGAACGCTGGAAAAAAGTACAACTGATTTGTGTTTGACGAACACATTCGATGAAGAAGTTCGCCTGTGGATACTGTGCTTTAAATAATTAAGCTCCATTTCAAAAACAATAAAAAAAAATGTTTACATATCTCTGCGGATGATAGTCCGCGCTAGTGACGAAAGCAGCACGAAGGGTGCGAACGGCAACTAGCAATATGTACGAGGACGAGTTATACACCGATAGAAAGATATCAGCTCAACTTATAAATGTGCATACTAAGACTTTTGGAAACACACCTGGTCCGTGAGATAAACAGGTGTGAGTGGGAGGGGCAAAATTTAAACGATTAAAGCAAATAAGGCCGGTGGAGCGATTTGACATTTTTTGAATTTTTAACTATTTGTATCAAACATACGCGTCGAATGACACCTCGATCATTAAAATCCAACTACTGGCTCAAAAGATAATTAATTACCCTAACAAACCCAAGAGATAAGCTTGTCTTGCCGAATTTGGACTCTTTCGCCGAATTAAGCTTTTCCCGCCAAATCAATCTTAATTTCCAGCCAAATCACTAAATCTGACTTTTATCTAAAGTCCAATTGCAGAGAAAAACATTAAAAGAGCGGACAGCAGAAGTTAAATATTTCCGTTTTTTACAAAAAATGTTATACAACTAAAGAATATCCTCATATCATAATGAAAATGGTTGTTCTCAAAATGACTTTCCAGAGCTTTACGTTCCGACTAGAGCGAACCGAAGTCGAACCCAACTTTTACAGGGTAAAATTTACACATATGTACGTATATGTAACGTAACGTCATCATCATATTTTTAGACCCTGTACTTAAAAAATGTCCATGGGTCTAGGACATTTTTTTAAGTACAGGGTCTAAAAATATGATGATGACGTTAAATAAGCGGATCCTTCTAGTATGTATTTAAGTATTAATTTGTGTGTTTATATATGTACAAACACACTTACACATATTTACAAAGAATATAATTAAAACTATACTAGATATACTATACTAGACTAATGTTCACTGCTCAAAAAAAGTTGATGCAAGAATTCCAACAACAACTCATAAGAAAAAGAGTACACGTTTGTGAAAGAGTAAGTTATGGGGTGGATCGGTAATATTTTGGGGATATGTTCCATGTAATGGGGCAGGAAATTTGGTTCCAATCAATGGAAATATGAACAGAAATAAATATAATAAAGTCCTAAATGATCAAACTTTTTCTTCCGGGGTTAAATTGATCGGAGAGTCCTTTATTTTCCAGCAAAAATTATTTTAAATCTTCTGAACGAAGTTGAACGAAGAGATATGTATCTCAAGCAATAAAAAAGGTTTTCGTACCAAAACTTGATTTTCGACTCATCGTTCCTATGGCAGCTAAATAATATATTGGTCCGATCCAAATTTAATAACAAACTTGATCTGCGTCCGGCATCCAGGAACCTTCTGACTGCTATATACATTTCACAAAACAATTATACCCTTTTTGCCCATTTTCATAGGCACAGGGTATAGTAAGCCGTTTACTAATGTATAAAAAAACATTTTAAATTTCATATTTTTATTTAAATTAATTTATTTTACAATTTCAAGCAAATTATTTTGTTAATTACAGTGTGTGGTTTTTGTTTCTGTGGTTTATGATTGTTTCATTTTTTTACTGTTTTTTTATTACAAAAAAAAAAAACAATTAATTTATTTAAAAAAAAGTTAAACAATAAAGAAAATAATAATTAAAATAATTAATTGAAAAGTAACAAATTCGCTTTTCCTCACACATACACTTCGGACTATATTACAAGTATTATTGTAACCTTTGTATAGATTTTTAGTTTTTTATTCGTATGTTGGTTTATAATGTGTTGGTTGTTTTGTTATTAGAACTAGTTTTTACTAAGGCTTGGTTTACACTTGACTAATCTATGTTGTTCTCTTGTTGTTTGTTTACTTTATATTATTTTTGTTGTTTGCTTTTAAGAAATTAATTGTTTACGCATAATAATAAACATATCAGCATTGTAGGCATTATGTCTGCTTGCATTTAGAATAAATGATCATTTATATAATTTACAATCCTTTACTGATCGATTCGGTTTACCATACACATAGATATGCAAGTAAATCTATTTATATCTGTGGCCCATATCCGGCTTGTTTTTAAACTAAGGCTTAGAGGCTATGTTTTAACTCTCATTTCGCGTAATTATTAATGCGTTTGTGTTGTTTTCTCTTTTCATTTACATATACATAATTGTAATCACAAATAGTTTTGGAATATGCTCTTTCTCTCTCCCTCGCTCTATTTATCCCCCATTTATCGTCGCTCACTCACACAAATTAACAGAAAAAAACGGCTTAAAAAAATGTATTACATATATTCCACCCCTTCAGTGTCCATAAACATTCACTCCATAAAAACATTGTTCATTGCTGCTGACAGAACCTTTAAAAAATCAGAAGAAAAGCAAACGTTATATAGCAGCTAGTTCGCCTGTTTGTTAGTGTTCTTTTTTGGTTAACGTGGTTGCTTGTTGTTTTCTGAGGACTGTGCCCGCGCACGCGATGAACCCATCGTAACAGCCACTATTGAAAGGCAGCGTCATGTTTCTGATTCGTTTTCATCGTTATATTTTTATGAGCAAGGAGCCTAAGGCAACGACGGCAGCGCCTTGGAATCAAATGATTATTAATGTATCCTTTTTTTTTGATTGTGCGACACATACGGGCGCCTAAAATGTGACACAGGCGCAGACACCATACATATTGTTATAGTAAATTTTTGTTTCCTTCAATGTTGCTCGTCTGTCTGGGCAATTTAAAAACACATCAACAGTATAATTTATATATACTTTGTATATGTATGTTTTTACAATGCTTAGGTCTAAGGTGATGGATTTGACTTGCTATATAACAAAGTGTGTCGCTGCATATAATATTATCATACATATGTATATTTACAATTAAAGTTGGTTTTTCTTGTTAACGCATTTTGAAGGCATTTTATGCGAAATTTATAATTTGGTATGTATGTATTAGATAATTTACAATATGTTAACGCGATCTCTCTTTTTTTTCATTACTTTCCTTTCAAGCTTCTGTATATCTATCTCTCTCCCTCTCACGGTCTGTACACGAATCTTGGGCGGCAGCAACTTTTGTAAAAAAAAAAAAGAATGCGCTTATCCCGCAATGCTTATCAAAATCGTCGAATACAAGTTAACTGCTTACAACCTAATAATAGTGTTTGCCTTACATCTAGCTCCCTACCGCTATATTTGTATATGTATGTATATGTTTAATGCGTTTATAAATAGCAATCATATTATTCATAGAGTTGAAATAATTAATAAAATTAACATTGTGTGTTTTGTCTTGATATTTTGAGACAAAAGTGAACGCAGCACATGGTGCAAAATTAACTAAAAACCCTTTCTTGTTTAAATATGATTCTTGTTTTTCTCTCCAACTATCACAAAATGAAATGCTAAGTAAATTATGTAATGTATGTATTTACAGTTGGTGGCATAAATTTATAAGTTTAATAAAATGTCTTAAGAAAAGTAACGCACATATGACTAACTTAAAATAAAAACAAAGTTCTAAACATGTGTGCAAGCTTTTAGAATATAATAAGTTATCCAATTGGATCTTATTGTTTACAAATCATTTTGACTATTGCTTAAATTGTGGTTTGTTGGTGTTCCAGTTGTTTCTGTCATTGATGTTTGAATTGTATCTACCAATTTTTGGTATATATTGTTATTGTTGTATGTCAATTGGAAGTTAATAAAAATGGAGCGTTATCGTGATGTTATTTATTAGTTTGTGAAGCATGCATACAAACATTGTACACATATTTAAATGAATATGTATATGAATCATGTATGCCGGTTGTGGTATTAATATAAAAATATTTCTATGTGTGTTCCCAATTCAAGCTCCTATAAGAAGCACGTAATAAACTGACAACAACTTAGCTTAAGGATTGCTAGCCATATAACACTGCAAACATTCTTTAACATATATAGTCTATATGCATTTGATAGTTTTGATAGTCTCAATACATTATTTTATTATTCTGTTTCGTTTGCTGTGTGTCTCTTGATTAAGAATGATATTTTTAGGCTTAAAATTAGGTACAAAAAATTCATTTTAAAATAATAATAAATATACTTTCTATAAATCATCTGGTCATTGAAATTTTTGATTTAAAACGTCTAGGTAAAATTTCATACATTTTAGATGCTTTAAATAATATAAAGTGTGTACGCATCCAGATACTATAATACCATATACAATGTTTTGTTTTTGTAAACTTTTTGTTTTTGATTGGTTTAGTTATGTTCTATTTTTTTTGTTTTCGCAGCATCTTTAGCATTGCTTCTAATGTTTTGTTCATAATTGTTTTGTATAAGGAAAAACAAAATTTAACGTTTTACGTTTATAAAATCTATAATATTTCTAATTCTTACTGTTTTCGTATGCTGTGTGTGCGACCTAACCGATTGCACTAAATATTGATAAATATGATTTTAAATAAGAGTGATAATCATAAAAGAAAAAAAAAAAATACATTTATAGAATATATACATTTATGTATATATATTCTAAGCATACAGTATGTGATACATAATAATTATCATAATCAAAATCGTTTCAGTTGCTTACTGAGCTTTGTTCAAATCCTAAACTTATGAAGTGCATATATTTATGTATACAATGCATGATAGCAGTCCTTCAGCAAGTAAATATTAAGATTCTGATAACAGAAGATGAGGCGCAGATCCAAAAATAATCTAAACTAAATAGTAGTTGATAGCCGACAGTAAACATATTTTTATACATAAGAAAAGTACATAAAGATTAACACACAGTTTTTTGCCAAACTTTTGGATATTTAATCGCAATAGAGGCAACATCTCCCGGCCAGAATCCTTAGTCCAAATCAACCCAAGCATTAGCACTAAGGCCGGCTATCAAAAGTAATGCGGTAGTTCTGATGGTTGATATTGCAGTTGCTTTGTAAGGTTGCGAAAATTCTTCATGCAATCATTGACGTTTGCATTGTTGTTGTTGTTGCACTAAAGCCGCTCAACAAACTTGGTTAGTTGATCAGAAGCATCAGGCATGGCGCCGCCTGCATTGCCCACGTTGCCAGCATTAACACCCACACCTACACCGCCAACGCCCACATCCTGCGGCACACCAGGCAATGGCGACTGATGCATGCCATGATTGTGCATGCCATCATGTGGTGCCTGGGGCGCTGGTGAATGGCTGCTCATCACATGATGCGGCGAGGGCTGAGCGCGCGGCGATGCAGATGGGCCGCGTGGAGATGGCGCAGATCGCGGTGAGGGAGTTGGCTGCGGAGAGCGTATCGGTGGCGAGGACCGCGCCGACTGCATTAGCTGCTGTTGCAGCGTATGCGGTGTTGGCGGACCCATCACATTGGTACCTGGTCCACTCCCACCACCAGGCAGTGAGTTTGAATTGGCATTATTTAGGCCCCCACCACCGGCGGCCACAACCTGCATCATTTGCTGCTGTTGCTGCAAAGGTTGTTGCTGCTGCATGCCTGGTTGCATAACACTCATCTGTTGTTGTGATCCAGGCTTGATGCCAGCACCACTTCCGGCCTGTTGCTGCTGCAGCATATTGGAGGCTGCAGCATTGGCGATGGAGTATTGGTCAGAGCCGGATGCAGCCGTACCACTGCCACCGACAGCACTGCCGGCTACAGGTACACCAGCAACAGCTCCAGCGCCACCAGGATTAAAGTTGCCGGCTGCACCGCCCGGGAACTGCTGACCGGGTCCTCCGATGTGCGGGCCACGTTGGCGTTGAGGATACGGTGGTGGATATTGATTCAATGGCATGTAGCGCATCTTATTCCAGCTTTGATTCGTCACCTGTTTAAAAGAGATAACACATCAGAATTAGGCATTTGTTATAAACAAATGGAATAAATAAAGATATAAACTAGAATACATTTGGACTGTGCCATGTGCGAGGAATTTTCAGGTTAATGATTTGCTTATGTTTCACATGTGGGCATTTCCACAGAAATGTCAACCGAGGCCAAAAACGTTACATTGATAAAAAAAAAAAACTATCTTGTGAAATTTGTTTCTAGAAATGTATTTAAGTTATTTATTAAAGCGACATACGCTAGAAGAAATTCAATAGGATGAACGATCGATTCTACATTGGAAAAAATTCACTTTTTCTATATTTCTGTCGATTTTCTTAAGACTTGACTTCAAAATGAACATCGATTACACTAAGTAAGATAGTAAGATTGTAAATGAACCATTTGAATTCATAGAAATATATTGAAAGTTTAATTAAAAAAACAAATTTTTAAGCTGTTTTAGATGTATAATTTAAAAAAAGAGAGAGAAACACTATAAATATATTGGGAAACAAAATGTCGCATGCGACACTGATTAAAATTAAATTAAAAATAAACTACTTAATATTTTTGAATAAAATAGAAAACATTTTCAAGATAAACCAATGCATTACATTTTTAAATTAGTCGCATTGAAGTATACCTTCATGTTTTGTCGAAATCAGAGTTTGAACTGGTCGACGTAAAAGTGACTTCTGGTTGAGTCGCGTGCGAGTGCCTTGGTTTTTTTAAATGATCTTGAAAACGAGCAATTGCCCAAAATCCACCTTGACACCAATTACACAGCTAATCAAGACCTTAGAGTTTCGCCCTTTGTCGCAATTAAATAATGTTTTGGCATATGTTTTATTTCACTTTGAATGCGTGCGAATGTCGCATTAGACATTGAAGAATTACCGAACAATTTCTTATATCAAATTTAGAGATGATAGTCGGTAAAAAAAAAATAAATAAAGTTCTATAGTTCTGTAGCATATCTGTAGCCTCTGTGATTTGGGAGCTGTGACAAATTTTGCGGGTTTAAGCGATATTCCGCTGAGCCACCGATTTTTTTAAAAAGTCGTAGAACAAACATTTTTAGATGGGGAATACAAAATTAAATTGAAATGTATGAAAGGCTTAAAGTTGGTTAATAAAAAATAAATAAACTGAAGTCAAAAAGTTATAAGCAACTTTAGCCCTATCGTCAAAATAAATAATACCTCTGGAGTCTAGGCTAGCGAAACAATAGTCCGCTGGCACCTGAAAAAGTTATATTTCTGTCGTGAGCAGAAAATGGTTTAGGGTTTATGGTTGGTTTGGAGAACGGGTTTTTTAATAAGTCTTATAAATTATATTTAAGTTATATACAATCTATAGCCCGAAGAGATATAGGAACATCGATATTATCGCCATTTAAGTAAAAGTTATACAGAAAATAAAGTTATACAGAAATTAAATAAAAAAGAAACTACACTGAAAAAATTATTGTAGTAGTCCCTAGACTTTTACCTCGTAAAGATGTTTAATCGACGATCCGATGTTAACTTTCTTTGTACTTATGTTTCGCAAACCTTATTTTTTAATTTAAGCCAATAAAGTTTATAATTTAGTACAGTGCTAGTACTTCGTTGAGCTCTAACTTGCGTAATAAAATATAAATTATTTAACTTATTAGTGAATGGTTATTTTTAAACGAGGTAGACGCTGAAAAACGTCGGATTAAAAAGTGCTAAAACTTGCTCATTATAGTATACTTTATAGGGCTTCCAGTTGCAATGGCGGCATTGCATCATTTTTTATCTTAATTGTAAATTATACAAAATCTTAGGTGGTTAGTTTGGTGTGTCTAGTTCTTATCACTGTAACAACTCGGTTCTTGACGCTGATTAAGACAATCTAAATTCGATAACACAACAAAATTAACTACAACAGTAGGCATACAAATAGTTGGGAGCAGTCGTTGCTCCCGGAGCCACTGCGTGCCCACCGCTGTTCTATATTGTGTTCTATTAAACGAGTATCCAAAATGCTGGCTTTTCACTTAATTTAAATCGAGCTTACCATACTTCCTTGAGCAGTGACACCAGGTGGCAGATTGGAAAGCATCATGGTCGCATTCTGCATATTGGCCATGCGCTGATGTGGCGGGCCCTGTTGCTGCTGCTGTGCAACCTGCATTAGGCTAACTTGTTGCTGTTGGCCAGGCCCCATTTGCGGTGGTCCCGGGCCAGGTCCTTGCTGCTGTTGGTTCATCATGTGCTGCATTTGTTGCTGTTGCATTACCTGTTGTTGCTGCTGCTGCTGCTGTTGCTGCTGCTGCTGTTGCTGCTGTTGCTGCTGCTGCTGCTGTTGCTGCTGATGCTGCGCTGTTTGTGGACCATTGCCAGCTTGAAGTGATCCACCACTAGCTCCCCCGGCAGCAGCATTGATTTGACTCTGCTGGCTCTGCTGACGTTGTTTGATGATGGCCGCCATTATTTGGGGATTCTGCTTCAGAATGCTAAGTATATGCTGGTTGCTCTCGTTGGTCGGATTATTTTTAATCTTCTGCATAATCTGCGCTAGCGTCTGTGTGTTGAGTGGTGGTCCGTTCACCATGTTGGGTCCTGCACTGCCAGCGTTGCAGCCACCGGTACCCACACCTTGACCGCCCGGTGGACGGACCCCGCTGCCAGCGGGTGCAGCGCCCATAGACGCGCCCATGCCTATACCATGAGATGTACCGCTCCCGCCCATGGCAACGCCAGCGCTTATTACGGGGATCTGAGCCGCACTTACTCCCACGCCTACACCACCACCCATCGGATTGGGCGACATGCCCATCATCTGATGCTGCTGCTGTTGCTGTAGATTCTGCTGCATCAACTGGTTAGATTGACGCATTCCTGGTTGGTTGGCAGCGTTGTTGTTATACCGTTGCTGTGCGGCGCTTCCAACACCACCACCGCTGCCCCACTGTTCCATCGGCAGCAGATTATTAGCATTCAGGACATTATTACAGTTATTTCCACCGGAGAGCGGTCCAGCGCCTGGTCCCACACCCACATTACCAGCTAACTGACCGACGCCAACATTTCCGACCATACCGCCCATTGAGCCCTGGTTAGGCATGCCCACGCCCATGGACCTTTGCATAACAGGAGGAGCCATTTGCACTCCTTTGCCAAAACTATGTGGTACTTGTTGACGAGCGGCCTCCTCCTGCACCTGTTTGACCACCTGCAGGACGTTAGGAGACGGTGAGTGGCCACTGCCCGGTTTCATGCCAATGCCCGGCTGATGTGGATGCGGCGAAGTCATGCCGCCCATACTGGCAACAGAAACTGGCGACGGTACAGGCGCCGTGGATGGACTCATACCACCACCGGCACCGGCTGGCAAAATGGCTGCCTGGCCAGGTATCACCTGTTGACTAACCGCCACACCGGACATGCCCACGACTGGCACACCAACGCCAGCTGCAACCACGGGCCCACTCACAGCCGGTCCGGGAAGAACAGCCGGTGCGGCCGTTCTGGACATCAAAGCGACGCGACGACGTAGCAACTGTTGCTGTTGCAATCTGAAAGTAGGATACAGCGAACACAATTTAGGCACTTGTTAATAAATTAAGCTTACAGTAGTTATGTTTAGTTCAGCACACATATAAATTAGATTTCTAACACACACCATTTTCTGAAAGCACAAATGACTGTTGTCCTTTCCTTTGTGGGCCGGTACAATGAAAATGTTGATTTGGCAATGCTTGCAACTTCAACAAGATGGTAACGTAATTCAGCCATATAAAGGGTGATTTTTAAGCAACTTTCTTTTTGGAAACCATGTTTTTGAAAGTTCACGAGATTTTCGTGTCTTGTGTCACTGTCAGACATGTTCAAACGAACAAAGCTTGCAAATTATTGGATTTCATCTTCAAAACTCATGCTCTGTTCAGAAATTGCATTGTGCACTTTTTCCATTTTATGATCAGTTTAGCTCAAGCTTTAAAAGGCGGTTATTCGGAATGATTACATGTTTTTTTTTTGCCCAAAATGGAAGAGTTGTACTTGGCTTACGCTTGGAGCCTAGACCGTGCGATTTAATGCCTCTAGACTATATTTTGTGGCGCTATGCTAAGGCTCATGTCTTGAGCGACAAATCCGCACTAAAAGCCAATATTAAAGAATTTATTCGAGAGATACCGGGTAATATGTTGGAGAATTTTTTTTGCGCTTGTAACTGTTGACCAAATAAAGAAAAGCGGTAAGGCTTACACTTTTCTCTATTCAAATAAAATCTTTGGCCGACAGCCGAGTAGATATAGCCTTATCCGTCTGTCTGTCTGTCTGTATGACTGTATGAACGCGTCGACCTCAGCTACTATAAGAAATTTATGGCAACCTGTCTACCAAATGCAAATCAAGTTTGTCTCATATTTAAAAAATATTGAAATTTTTAGTAGGTCGCTTGAAATTTTTGATCTTTTCATTGGACTGACTCCTTTAGAAAAGGACTAGAGTTTCGTAATTTTGTGATCAGAGCAAAGGATGCTTGGATCGCTGTGTGTCGTTTTACTCAATACATATAGTGAATTACCAACTTAATAATAGTTAATCTTGATGTCAATTACTCACTTTTGCTGTAGTTGTTGCTGCTTCAGCTTGTGCTTGATGTTGGGACAGAAGGGTACCGGACAC
Source organism: Drosophila recens (assembly GCA_037043495.1). Taxonomy (NCBI): domain Eukaryota; kingdom Metazoa; phylum Arthropoda; class Insecta; order Diptera; family Drosophilidae; genus Drosophila; species Drosophila recens. The sequence goes on along the minus strand of JBAMBJ010001515.1, from coordinate 30,871 downwards.
TTTTGCTCCTGACAGTGCTTGGCGTGGTAACAACACAGAGCTATCAGCTGCTTGCATATGGGACAGCCGCCATTTGTCTTTCGCTTGCAATTCTTCGTGTGCTGAACAACCCTCTTCATTTTCTGGCACGAGGGCAAACGGCAATTGGCGTCTCGGCACTGGCACGCATGTACCAAAGATTGAATGCAACGCTGTATGGACTGTTTTCTTGCTTCCTGTGGATTTGCTTGCTTGAGATCGGCTGGCGCCGAGCCATCGTCCAAATCGAAGCCCAGCTTTTCCATTTTATGCGGATGCCCAACCTTTTCCTTGCACACTGTGCACAGATCAAAGTCCTATGAATCACAAAAAGAGAGAGAAAAAGGAAGTGAACGATAAAACTCAACTGTAACATAAAGCTCTCAAAATACAACAACAATTGATGTAATTATAAAATGATTGGCAGTTAATCTTACATCACAAACGGTGCAGTGATAACGTGTCTCGACTGCTGTTTTGCAGTTGTTGCAAGTGTACACGAACTTGTCCTGGCCCTGATTGTGCAGCTCGTACAACATTGATAGCGTGGAGAACTGCGCACGTCGCAACGATGAGAATTCATAGTGCTTATCACGCGCCAGAGTCAGAAAGGCATCGCGACCGTCCATCAGATCGCAGGTCAACAACGGATCGGGATCTTGTATGGGCTGAGCGAGAATAGTTTAAGTTATAAGTTATATTAGACTGAAGTAAAGAAAGAAATTGAGGAGTTTAACTCACCGCCAGACTTGCCGCCGACTGTGCTGAATGTAAGCGGATGACAAAAAACACTTCTTTGTGCTTCTCCATGGTGGCATATATTTTTGCAGATAAATCATTTCCAGACTGATGCTCATTAGACTTTTTGCTGTTCTTGCGTTGTGCTGCTTTTGATTTATTGGATTTCTTGGCCTTTTTCTGACCCTTTTTCTTACCATCGCCACTAACTTCATTGTCCTCAATGGAAAAGAGCTGCAAATACATTAGAAAATCAGTATTGAAAATTCAGACAAGAAATAAGCAAATTGATTGATTAAAATACGTACATTGGCAGCAGCAGCCGCTTCAGCGGCTTCTGCCTGTTTTCGTTTCTCCTCCTCTTCTTGGTCCAGTTCCTTGATGCTCTCCTCCAGAACATTTGGCCAGAAATCACCCTCGAAATAGGGCAATTCAGCGGCCGAGCCCAGTTTATCCTCCATGGCCTGCTTCAGTATGTCTTTATAGTCCTGAATGATACGCTCGATCATGCCCTTGTCGAGCATTTTCTTGTACCACTCTTGCAAACGCTTCGGCTTGGGTATTTTCTGATCAGTCGGATGGCAGTGGAATATATAGTCATCGCCTTCAGAGGGCGGGCACGCCCATATATGCGCCATCGTATAGCCCAGCTGTTTCACATAGTCCATGTAGCCGAGCAGTATCTCATGATAGACGGCCGTGCGATATTGTCGTGGTCGAAAGAAGTGAACAGAATCCAGATATGCAATGTATACACGTCGTGTATTGGGCGCTGGACACTCTGATCCATATTCTTGCACGTGCATGCCAAAAAAGCAGACATCAATGCCATCAACCTCCTCGAAGGCAAACAAAGCCTTTGCCCGATATGGGAACTCTTGCATCATTTCACCGCCCTCAACAAAGCGACGTCGCATGCCTGGCTTAACCTCGACGCACTTGTCCGATGAGGATACCACACGTATATGCACTTCGCCAGCTCCAGCTTCCTTTTTCTTCAGGAAGTTATTCACTCGCGTCTCAATATACACGCCTAGTTTAGTTGTAGGTAATCGCTTGGCATTAAATTTGTTCTCCTTTCGCTTTGAGTTTTTCTTTTTTAAGCAATTATCACACACAAAGCCTCCCGGCCAGATTGAATCTAACCATAGCACACAAATCTGATGCTGCTTGCGCCCGCACTCCTGGCAATCAACAAAGGGCTCTAGCTCCAAATGATCGTTCTTCATTTCCTTGAACTGGTCCTTTTTAATTTGGCTAATTAAATCAAATCAAAGCAATGATATAATTGTATTTTTAAATATTTTTGGTATCATTCAGTTTACTTACGTTTGGGACTGCAGCGGGTCATCTCCTAGAGTCACAGTGTCTCCCTGTATGTCATTAAAGCACTTCTGGCAGAATGTGTATCTATTTGATGCAACACCGTATTCCTTTAGACTGTTGTGATTTTCATAGCAAAAGTTTTCGAGTTGATGACGATGACGTGACGATAGCGATGAGCGATGACAATTGGACATTTAACGATAAACACCACACACATTATACGTAATATAATTTAAAAAGCAGCAGAAACAACACATAAACGTAATACACAAACAATCAATAGAACATGTGTAAATGATGTTGCCAGGCGTTCAAAAAAGAAAAAATAAACAAAAATATTATGAAGAATTTGTAATTTTTATAATATTTATCAGTATGTAAGCTATTTTTTAAGTGTATTCTATTTTATAAATTAATAGGGGGCTCCACCTCATGCTTGATTCTCTCACAATTTTATAGTCATGGCATAATTTTAATTGCAATGGCTCGTTATTTCTAAAAAAAAAAATATGTACTCTGGCTGGTCGCACAAAAGACTCGCTGTTGATGTTGTTGTAGTTGTTATTGTTCTGCTCCCGAATTCATATTTCGTGCCCGCCGCTGATCTAGAAAATGCACATATCGCTGTCTCGCTCTCTTTAATGGAAAACGCAACTGACTATTTACCTCTTCTATAATTCACTTTGTGCGTTTCTATCGACCAACTGGTAAATTTGATGGTGTGATTAAATATGTAAGTCATCTCTAATTTCTTTGATGTATATACTTATTTAGGCTCCTTTACTTGTGATGGAATAGTCAAATATTACTTGCTGAATGATAAGATATCCCATTAACTCAGCCTAATTTGCTTCGTTATCCTAATTTTTTTCTTCTTCTATTTTTTTAATGTTTGGGAAAACCTGTTTCTATGTTTCGCCCAAAACAATCAGTATCAGGATCTGTACGATCTGAAACCGATACAAAAAATGTATTATTTTGAATGTTGGAAACGTCTTGCTAAATGCAGAAAGAAGTTATTAGATGTCTTGATTGGTGATCAAAGTTGCCAGCTAATATTTTCAATGTGTGAATAGTATTTATTCCGATTAGAATATATAATACGGACAAACCGTTATTTCTGACACTACCTGGTCATTAATTGTACTGATTGTTTATGGAATAAGATTTTTATGGTCTTCTCTTATTTAATACGATGATTTTTGACGATGGTGACGATTGGAGCGAGCAGGGGGCGGAGCTCCCAAGGATTTTTAATGTGTATTTTTTAATTATAGCACTTAAATAAAATACCATTAAAAAAAAAAATAAATTAAAAAAAAACTAATATGATTGTTATGTAGAGCAGTTAAGTTTTTCTGTGGCTATGTATGTATGTACATATATACAAGCGTTTCAGCTAGTCCGCACGGAGTGAAGCGGAATGGAATTGCCAGAAAAGAAGCTGGTATTGTTGAAAACTGTTCGGCATTTGGATGCTTGTAGAAACATAAAACTGTTTGGAGTATCTGCAGGCCTTACAGTAGAGAAGTGTCCGACATTTATTATAAAACGAAAAAGAGACGACTGAAGTATCTTAACAAAGCATTTCTGTAACACGATCGATGACAAAAAACGTAAAATTGATAAAAATTTCACATCTTCTGAAATTCTTTTTAAGAATTGTACTTAAGCAAAAATATGCTCAGACCCATTTTATTCAATGCTGTCCGCTCACCGATTAGACAGAGAAAATTAAGCAGACTCGTTCAACAGAACACTTAATTTTGTTTCTGTCGTGTTTTCTGTTTCATGCTGCTCGGATGCAGGTAACAGTTTGAACGAACTGTTGCTCGGCGCTCACCAGCCGAGCTAAACGAGCCAAGTGGTAGGACGAAGTGCCTTTTTTGTTGTTGTTGTTGCGTTAGGATTTTGCCGTTGCTTTGCAGGCAAACCGTGGAAGAGGAAGGGAGAAAGAGATAGGGCGCTTGTGTGCGTATGCATTTATATACACGCAAAACAAATTTAAAGAAAACAAACAACTGAGACAAAATACACTTTCGGCAAAATAAACAAAGTTTTACATTGCTCAAATAAAGTTTTTTTTTTATATTAGTGGGATTCCGGTAAGCGTTTTAGTTTAGATTTCGCAGTCAGCTGTTCACAGCTGCTCCATACAAAATTTTCAGTGTGCCCAAAACAAATCAGGGAAGTGTGGTCTTACTAATTGATTTCGTGAAATCAGCTCTGAGACTGATTTCGTTTTCATTTTGATTTGGTTTCGAACAGCTGTGTGACAGTTGGTGTTTGTTTACATTGTAAATCTACGAATATTCAATAAAAACATATTCGATGAGCAAACTTTCGTTTTATACGTTTATAAATATCCTTTTCAGACTTTCTTACGGCATTTTGTGCAATTATGCCCATTTTTGTATACTTTTTAGTTGTCAATTAGCTGTTCGCCCAGGCTGTCAGCTGTTCACGAAATCTAAAACTAATCAGTGTGCAAAACGGGTCGTTCCGTCAAGTGATATAGATTTGCTTAAAAGTAATCTAAACCAAATCTAAAACGCTTAACGGAATCCCATTAATATTTGACTGATTTTAATAATATTTATTTCAAAAATGCAGTTTCTATTATAACAATTACTTTTTAAATCTCTCTTCCAGCGTCAAACGGCTAATAAAACTGAAAAACAACACTTCAATCCTAGCAACAATTTTTGGTAATTGGTTCCAAAAAAGAAAAAATACATAGATCAATTTCATAAAAATTATAACGTAACGTCATGTGCTCTAAGAAAAAAAAACAAGTTAAAATATTTAATATATTTCCAACATAAAACCATTTATTGCTATTTAGATGTAAAAACAACTTTATTCTGTTATGTAGCGACGCTGTAGATTCTACAGTGTGGAAATGCCCATATTCATTGTAACTTTTATAATTAAAATGGGTTCACCCACAACACATAGAGAATCCCATATTTATCACATTTTTCATAGTGTATTCCTCCACTTTTTAAGGCAACAGTTGCTTTTTGGTGATACATTGGTCACAATGGTTTCCATTAGCCATCATCAAATTATTGAACACTTTTTGCTGGCAAACAGTTCCAAATTACTCCGTACAAAGCTTAACTCAGACACTTCCATCGAACGCATCTTTTCTAGTTCTTACGATTTAATAACATTGCTTTCAAACAATACAATACAGTACAACATTGCTTTCAAATACGAGACGAAGAAGAGCCATTTTATATAGAAATTGGGAGTTACCGATTGAGCAATTAACAAATAAAATTAGCAATCTGATATTTCTGAATAATTTCAAGTAGCTTAAATCTACTTAATGCTAAGCATTATTTAGTCGGATTGCACCGATTGGAAAGGGAACTTACCTGTTTTGGTAGCTATAATACTTGGCATCGCGCGGTATTGTACACAGTTGCTTGCCATAACAGCATAGCACCTGTGGATTAAACGTGTACTTTCGTCCACAGCAGTATCCCAGTGCCTGCATTACGGGATCTATTTCAGCCTCGAACACCTCTGAAAGCTGAAGTAAGAGATAAATATTTATATTTGAGTATATTTATAACAAAGACACTGATATATTTGACTATAGTAAATATTCCCAGGTTCAGTGGAAACTCACAGATACGAAAAACTCTTTATTAAGTTACCATACGACTAGATTGCCGATTTCCCGAGGCAATACGCCAAATAAAGCTAATCTTTTTGACTTGACGTCAAAAAATCAAAGTATAATTTCCAAATTTGAAAAAGGCTCGGTTAAATGGTTCGAGCCATAGAGAAAGAATTAGGTTATTGAATTGTCGATTCATATGGAAAATTAGACCGATAAAGATTTTTCATTTAAATTTTAAAAATTTGAAATAGAATATGGTACTAAATTCTTGGATTTTTTACGCAAATGATTTTTAAGGGCTTGTTTGAGTAATTTTCTTCGTTTTTGCTGCTCGTTGGGAATATTCGGTTATCGTTCAAAATACACCAAAAGTCCTGACACGTCTGCAGAACAATCAGCTGTTTTGTACAAAATTATTGTCACTTTTTATACATTTTTAACATAGAAAGGTGTCAATCGATTGAAAAATTGCATTTATTAATTGATATTCCTGAGATACTGACTAAACCTCTTTAAAATAAATTAAACATTTTATTTTTTATCTTTTTTTCAGAGATGAGCTTGGATTTCTGAATGGGAACGTTACAACCGAATTGAAAAACGTTAATCCTTCCAGAAAGTGTAAGGAAGTTTCCATTTGTTGCCTCGTGTAATTGTTAAACAATTAACAAAAAAGTCTTGGTATGAAACGCCACTCGTGACCTAGAGCAAATAATGCCAGCTTCACCTTGAATTAGAGGTGCATTTTCTTTAGCTTTTTCGTTTGCTTTGGAAAATAAAGAACGTCTCAATCGTCGTTTGAAAAGTTTTGATTTTGCAAAAACCATATCACAGGCTTTATTGTTGTCCTGTGTTCTTTCAAAGTGCATAAAAGTAGGATGGGCCAAGCTTAAAATCCCTTTTAATTTTATTAGAATTTCCGAAAACAGATCTGATAATCTCACCTTGGTACAGTATCGGTAGACGCGCGATGTTTTACGGTTATACAGCCAGGCATTATCAAACATTAGCCACACATCATCCACATATTCCCATGGATCACTATATTTGCCAGTAAGTATGTTATTCCGTATGGTCCCCAGATCCATGGGCTTCTTAACGATCTCAAAATAGTCGGGTATTCCCAGCGCTTGAGGATCGACCGGATAACGAAATGGAACGGACTCCGGCTCCTGACGATAAAGCTTTTCCATAGTTGGTATTAAAGCTGAACGCAGCTCATCAGGATTGAATTCTAGAATTTAAAATTAATACCATTTGAATATTTAATCAGTTGCTATCATGTAGAATATATACGGGCATTTATGTTACATAACAGTTAATTTAGTTTCTTGTCTAAAATAATGTTGCATTAAAAACAAAAATTTGTTTATATCAATGTTAAAGAAACAAAAATCTACTTAAAATGCATAGAGAACACTAAATTTAAAAAAAAAGGTTTGCTGTAAAGTTTATGTACATTACATTATACATTCATGGATCATTATCGATTTAATCATATAGGAAAAATTCGTTACATTCGCGATCTATATTGTACTTTAGCTTTAAAAAAGAGAACAACTATTAATAAAATGCTTCGTTATCTTTTAGTCTAAGACCAAAATATTATTTTGCAATTCGGAGACATTCTATTTCTATTTATTCTAGTTGTCTTGCTCTATATCCCCATGTTTATTTCTAGTATTTTGGAAACCTCAAATTTACAGAATATACCTTTGCACTAGTAATAGTGTTACTTTAATACTAACACTATCTTAATATGAATATAAGTGTAATTTGAATTTAAGTTCTTTTTAGCTTTAAAGTGGCGGTGGGCACGCAGTGGCTCCGGGAGCAGCGACTGCTCCCAACTCGCTGTAGTTGTTATTGTTGTGCTCCCGAATTCCGATTTTGTGCCCACCGCTGCTTTAAAGCCGTACGATTATATATGTATGTATACTTTAATTAACAGATGGTTGTAATTTTCTCTGGCCATTTTAAAGCCTAAAGCCTATTATAATTAGCCGAACATAATGTATACCAAATATGTAGATGAAAACAAATGAAAGCTTACGGCATTTCTTCTTCTTGTCACCAGCATTGGGCGCCAAGGGTTCCGGCACAGCTGGTTTGGTCTCACTTTTGATCTTGATGTCCGTCGCACTGCCCGCAGCATTGCCATCGATGGCACCGTTTAAGTCATCCTTGCCATCGACACCGCCACCAATTGCACCATCGCCATGTGCGCCACTCGTGACGCCGCTGCCACCGCCAGCTCCCAGATCATCACAGTCCATGGGCTCCGACTTGATCTTGATGTCGCCATCCTCGCCACCCTCCGACTTGATGTCCATCTTGAGCATGCTAGTGCCATCGTTGTTCACATTCTTGCCCTTGCCCCCGGCCGAGCAATCCATTTGCGAGCTGTCGCCGTTGCCACCGCAACTGTCATCCATAAACTCCTTTTTGATCTCATCCTCTTGCTTGATCGAGTCCAGTTTGCCCTTGGAGGACATTCCGCCGCCACCACTGCCACCACCATTGCTCCCATTGGTGTCGTTGGCACCCGCCGGAGACGGTGTCTCATCGTCGTTATCACGTGCTGCCGCCTCCAGTGCCGCCATCTGTGAGGATAAGCTGCTCGAGCTGTTCATCATGCGGCCCAGGCCACTGGTGACACTGGTGACAGTCGCTTCGCTTTTGCTGCGGGCCATCAGCAAGAGGGTGCTACTTGCATTCGCAGGCGCGGCACTTCCGTTGCCGTTGCCATTGCCGATGGACGCACTCGTCGTCGATGTCGGCGTGGCAACGGATGCAACGGACGAGGCACAGCTGAGGGGTGTACACACAGCCGTTGTGGTCGTTGTTGTTGTGATTGCCGCCGTGTTGCTGGTCGTGCTGCTGCTGCTGTTGCAGTTCCCGCTGCTGCTGCTGTTGGCGCACGTCGCCGCTGCCGAGGCGGGCGTGCTGCTCGCCGCCAATCCGGAGGCACTGGTCGCCGGCACTGGCGAGGTAGGTATGTATGGCGGTGTCGCTGCCCGATTGCTCAGCGGCTGCATGAGACTGCTCACAGAGGGCGGATTATTCGATGGTGTGCCAATGGGTCCATTCGACATGAAACTGGGCGAGGGACTGGGCGCGGGCACAGTGGTGCTGCCACTGCCACTGCCACTGGCACTAGCTCCTCCTCCTCCGCCGCCTCCTCCTCCTGCAGTCAGTGCATCCAGACTTGTGGGCGTGGGTGGCATGTTGTTCAACACTCCACCACCGCCAGATGCTTGCTGAGATTTCTGCTGCATCGGCGAACTAAACGCATTCGTCTGTTGCTGTTGCTGCTGCTGCTGAGGCTGTTGTGGAATCGACGTGGCATTGCTGAAGGGCGACTGCGGCATCAGAATGGCTGCAGAGGATTGCTGTTGCTGCTGGTGCTGCTGCAGCAATCGCTGCTTCATAATCTCATTCAGTTGCTGATTCTGTGCGCCGCTTCCTCCGCCATTGGCATTGATGAATTGTTGCTGCTGCTGCTGTTGTTGTTGTTGCTGGCTGGAAGCCGGACTCGTCAACACACCGCCAACTGGTCCGCCACCGACGGCTGACGCCGATTGCATGCCCGGCTGCGTGTTGAACGGAGACAAGACGGGATTAGCCACCATTCCCCCGGGACTGGGACCGGGTGGTCCCACCAACATGTTGCCCTGACCAGGCTGCTGTTGCTGGGGGAACTGCATGCGCTGTTGCTGCTGAATGGCCAGCATGTTGCCGCCGGGCGAATGACTCCGCATACTCGCGCCCACAGCCACCATGCTGGGTTGACCCGCCGCCGTCGGCTGCTGGTTGGCACTGGTGCCCAGGACAGAGGCTTGCGGGCGCAGCTGCTGATGCAGCATTCCAGTTGGGCCACCGCCGCCCATGGGACTGATAATGGGACGCACGCCCTGACCCGGCTGCTGCTGCTGTTGCTGGAGCGGATTGCTGGGTAGAGATGAGGAGTTGACCACACCACCAGTGGGCCCGGTCTGTTGCATCTGCAGCATCTGTTGCTGGTGCTGCTCCTTGCGCTTGAGTCGCTTCTCCTCCAGTTCCTTTTGGATCTTGTAAATCTTCTCGGCCAACAGGTGATAATACTCGGAGCGGGACTTGGCCATCTCGTACATGTCCTTCTCCACTTTTTCGGCGTACGAGACGAGATTGTGCATACGCTTGTCCTGCATGGTCGTTGGATCCGATGTGGGAAAGATGGCCTGAACCAACTTGTGCACCAAGTGATTCCGCAAATCGGCCGTCACCGACTCGCGCCAATCCTTCTCGCTGTCGCCTCCAATGGCCGAGGACTGACCTTGTCCGCCAGAGCCGCCGGTTCCGCCGCCCGTTGCATTGGCGACTGCAGATGGATTGTTGGCGCCACCCGTGGTGTCTGCGGGCATGAGAACGCTGCCGCCACTGGCGCTGTTGCCAGCACCTGGCGCCCCTCCTGGCACTGCATTGCCATGGGCCTGCACCTGTGCCTGCGCCTGTGCCTGCAGCAGCTTGATCTTTGCCAGCTGATCCGGCTGACCCACCAGTTGTGGCTTGTCCCCGGCGCCCACAAAGTTGGCACTGTTGAAGCCAACATTGACAGACAGCGGCGTTGGAATGTTGCCCAGTTGTTGTTGCTGCTGCTGCTGCTGTGGATTCTGTTGCGCATTCGACTGCTGCTGTTCCACCATGTTGGTCAGCCCTCGTCTCCTTGCGCCTGCTCCCGCATTGCAGCCCTGCAGCATCAGTTGACCCCCTTGCTGGGCCACCTGTGCCTGCTGCTGCTGCTGCTGAAGACTCGTCACTTCGTTCGCATTCGGCAGGACATTCTGGCCGGGAACGGGCACCGGCACTGCAACTCCCCCTGGTATTGCACCACCTGGTGCTGGTTGCACGCCCAGCACGCGCACCGACGGAGCTCCCTGCATCCGTATGCCAGATGGCATGCCTTGAGCGGGCGCTCCCAGCATTCCAGCCGGGACCGAGCCCACTTGGCCAATGCTGCCCACGCCCTCGAAGCGGCGCAGCTCCTGTTGCTGCTGCACCTGTTGCTGGTGCTGCGTCAGTTGCTGGGCCATGTCCGTGTTACCCTTGGGCACATTGGAGGCACCGGATGCTTGTTGTTGCGGCAGGACAATCGCCGTGTTCTGTGCGCTTCCATTGCCGGAGTTTTGTGCCACCTGCTTGCTGTCGACGACACCAACTCCAACTCCAACACCGACGCCGACGCCGACACTCACGCCGGACGGATTCTGTTGGACCTGCTGCTGTTGCTGTTGCCCTTGCTGCTGCTGCTGCTGCAGAGGATTTGGTGCTGCATTCGGTGCTCCAGCCGCAGCACCGCCAGCGTTCTGAAAGAGCGAGTGGTTCTGTCGGAAGGGCAGACAGATGATGCAGTCGGAGCGCTGGCAGGTCTTGTAGTGCAGCAGGATCTGTCGCGAGGATGTGCAGTGCTGCATGTTGCAGTCCTTGCTCTGCTTGCAGGTGGCCATGTGGGCCAGCACCGCCTTCATGGCCTTGCAATAGTTGACGCTGCAGACCTCGCGATTGGGATTGAGGTTCTCGCGCCTATTGCACTTGTGCGCGTGGAGCAGCAGCATCAGCTGCTGCTGGATCTGCTTCTTCCGCTCATCGGACATGCTGCCCGGCGCTGGAGCAGCACTGCCGGCCACAGAAGCGACTCCCTGCTGCTGCTGCTGCTGAGATGTGCCCGGCTGCTGCTGCTGTTGCTGTTGCTGCTGGGAATGGCTCAATAGTTGGTTGGGCTGCGGCGCACGTGGTCCCAGTGCACCCTGCTGCACCACCGGCTGTTGCTGCTGCTGCTGTGGATTCATTTGTGTGTTTGCTGCCGCCAATTGCTGCTGCTGCTGCTGCTGCTGGGGATTGCCAACAAGACCGCCTGCACCAGTTGGCGCTCCATCTCCGCCCAAGCTGGACATGGGCACCACTGTGCCAATTGGTCGGTTGCCCTGGGGCATTCCCGCGCTCATATTGGGCGCCACAACGCCGCTGCCACCTCGCTGCGACATTTGTTGCGCCAGCAGCTGTTGCTGCTGCTGGTTGTTGTTGCCGGGTGCTCCGTAGTTGCCGACTCCGTAAGGCATGTTGTTTATTTGACCTTAAAGTAAATAGATTTCAAAAAATTTACGATTTGTTTACAAGTTGTTTCTTCTGATGGAATGGAATGGTATGGAATGGAATGGAATGGAATGGTATGGAATGGAATGGAATGTAACATACCCAGTTGCAAGTTCGGATTCTGCATCCGTGGACCACCGCCGGCTCCGACAACACTGCCTGGTCCATTGCCACCGCCAGGTCCGCCGCCAATCAAATGCGGACCACGCAGCATATGCTGTTGTCCGACCATGCGTCCCATCATCGGACCGTTCTGCATGTGCATGCCCTGGTTGGGCGCCGAGCCCGTCACGGAGCCCACACCCACCGCTCCGGGCACCGCGTTCATCATGGATGCCGCGCCTGGCTGCTTCAAAGTGTTGACCATGCCGGCGCCACTTAAGCTGCCCATGCCGCCGCTGTTGGTGAGCACCATGTTGCCCAGATTGCCCTGTGCTATGGTGTTCATGCCTGCAAACAGAGTTAGAAGTGTGTGAATTTGTGGGCAGAGCATTTGATAGTGTACCAAGTTACGCACCTGGTATGGCATTCATTCCATTGTTGACATTATTCGATATGGACATGGGCATGGAATTGACCATGCCCATTTGCGCGGCCACCTGCAAGCCGCCCGTGTTGGGCGACTGTAGGTTTGGAGACTTGCTGCCCAGTTGATTCATGCCCGGCACCACCATGCCTCCGCCGGTGCCCTTGTTGCCCTGCTGTTGTAGGAGATGCTGCAGGTGCTGGTGATGTTGCATTTGACGCTGCATTTGATTACCAGCAGCGCCGCCGCCACCGCCATTGCCGCTGCCATCGTCACTGCCGCCGGCACCATTCATCTGTGGTGGCACCACGCCAGGACCAGGTCCCTGCGCTGGTGGTTTATTTGGTCCGCCGACGCCGGCGCTGGCAGCTGTAGTCACAACACTAACGCCGCCGCCGCCAGTGTTCAACTGATCTGACCAGCCGCTGTTGGAAGACACCAGCTCATCGGGCAAGTTGTCTTCCAAAAAGAACAGATCCGCTGAGTGAAAATAAGTAAGATTTTTGTTATAAGCTCTGATATAAACCGTGATAAGCAAATAAATATAATATAGACAAATATATGCTACAATAAATTAAATCAGCGGTGGGCACGCAGTGGCTCCGGGAGCAGCGGCTACTCCCAACTTAGGTAGACTCTAATTGGGCTGTTGTTGTTATTATTGTGCTCCCCAATTCAGAATAAATAAATGATTTCATATACGTCTGACAAAACCCACAAAAACTCCGAAATCTCCATTTACAGACGGACATAAAATACAGGACATATAGTATATTTGATGTATTCCAAGATGTAAAGATGTATTAATTTCTCTTTCAAATTCAATTGTTAAAAGAATTGTATTTCAGTAAGGCATGGGCATAAAAACCAGTGTGACGGAGATGACCGAGACTGAGACTGTTATCGAGCAGTTGTCTAGTGCAGCGGTGGGCACGCAGTGGCTCCGGGAGCCAGCGACTGCTCCCAACTATTATTTTTATTGAGATTTCGTGCCCACCGCTGGTCTAGTTGTGGTGTACTTTAGATTTTACAACAGAGAGAACGGCAGTGGCATTATTTTGGTACTTACATGGATCCATTTTGACTCGCTTCTGGGGCGGTTCGTCCAAATGATCGGCCATCATATATATTTTTTGTTGCTTGCCTTTTCAGCAAAGCGCGTCCTGGTGTAAATATATATGTATATATTGTTTGTCTGCGATGATTGCTTCTTGTAGTACGTAAGTCCGTAAAAAATATAAAAGAAAAAATATCGAACTGACGACGATTTGACGATTTGAGTTTCGAGCTGAGAGTTGTGAGTCGAGTTGACAGTGGGTATGTATGACAAAAATTGTTTTGATTGCTTGGGATTGCGTGTGAGCTGCACGATTTGACAGTTTTCGCACGATTGTGTGTTTGTTGTGTATCATACACACAGATATATAGATACACATACATATATACATATAAATATATATATCTATATTTTAATATATTTATATATATAAATATATATATATGTGTGCATAGATTTACTATATATTTATACGCTTATTCTTGCAGCCTCAAATTTTGGTAATCCACAAATGTTTAGAAACTGTTCTAGTAAACTTTTGCATAAACTTGCGGGAGCTATTGACAAAAGAAACTCCTTTGTTATTGTTGTTGTTGTTGTTGTTGTGTCTGTTCCTGTTGCTGCTGCTGTCGCCTGCCGCTGCGACGAAGACGTCGTCGTCAACGCGTTCGTCACCGCGACCGTGCCAGCTGAGCACGTCGCCGATTCTGTTGGCTCGCCGTTGAGATCGTTGTTGCAACTGCTCCTGCAACTCCTGGCGTCCCATGCGCTTCTTCCGGCTGTAGTCACTGGTGTGCGCCTTTGCTCCACTTCCCGCTCTAGCCGTGGATGTTCCTCCTGATGCTGATGCTGTTGCTGATGCTGCTCAATGCTTATGCTTGCAATTATGTTGTTCTTGTTCCTGTTTGTCATACAACGGCGTGCGCTCGGGTGCATTTTGTGTGCAAGTGCCAAATCCACCAAATTGGCCGAGTTTAATAAATCGGCCTTGGTTAGGATTCGCTGTAGTCGCAGTTGCCTTTGTGTTCTCTGTCCGCTGCTGTCAGTGATGGAAGATGAGGAGCTCGACGAAAGGAGAAGCAGTCAGTGGCAGAGGACAAATGCGCGCGATGTTGCATTTGCATTTGGTGCTGCGTTGTTGTTGTTGTAATATTGCTCTTGCTATTGTTTCTGTAACATTTTACGGCGGTTGTTGTGTTTACTTTTCTTTTTCAATTCAGTTTTATTTTTTCTTTTACTTTCAAAGTTTGTTTATGTTCTTGTTCTTAACGTTCTTTTACTGTTATTGTTTGCAGTTCTAAAGCGCATTCACATATTTCAAGTGTTTTTTGTCTTGCGATGCGATTGATGTTGGTGCTGTTGTGCTTACATTCGCTTTATATTTAACATCGCACCAAACTGTAAAAACATAACAAAAATAATACTTTTGATTAGACCACTAAGCCACACACAAACAAACGCTCTTAATAGGATTCACATTTGAAATACAATTTCCACGCACATAACAAAAAAGACACAAAACACAAAATAACAACATATTGCAAAAGCGATTCATTTTTATCCGAATGCGGCTGCCGCTGCCGCCTGCTGATTGAAGACAACTCGCTATTTTGTTTTTTCGTCTCTTGTTTGTTGCTCATAGTATTCGCCAACTCGCTGGTGTGTCTGCTTCGTCTCCGTCTCTCATTCGCCTACGTGTTTCACTCACTGTATGTGTCATAATTAAGTGTGATTGTATTTGTGCGCACTTTTACTTGGCCAACAAGCAAGCAAGCACAAAATGTGCCAACAACGTGCACAAGTGCGCCCGCATTCAAATTGCGCGCAATTTTTTGTAAACAAGAAATGTCAAAAATAAATTGTCTCTCAAGGGGTTTCTAAAACAAACTGTAAACTGTAATTTTTAACAGCTCTGCCTTTGATTTGATAAAAGACGAAGTTTGCATTCATTTTGCTTCCGCATTTCAACAGCGCCTCCTTCATGCACATGTACATATGTATTGTATGTACATATGTATGTAGGAATGCGGCTGCTTTCAGAGTCAAAGACGAGTGACGAGAAACGACACGGGCACATATACTAGTTCAGACAGCCGCGGCAGCTGAAGCTTTTTAAATTTTTTTCGCAATGCTTGTTGGCTGAGTTTTGGCGAGTACATCGCAATACACACACAGGCAAAAAACAACACACACTTTGATACAACAGGCGCGCGCCCAGCGCACATGTACTTATATATATGCATACATAGATACAGATAAACGTTTATTCTGTGTCTGTCTCGAGAAGCACCGTCTCTTTCGCTGCACACACGTCCACAAGCAACGAGACAATAATAACGAGTAGAGAGCGAGAGCACATAATAAATGCTTGCATTGGTATTGGTATTTTCACACTGGTGTGCATACACACAGCACAGGCACTGGCAACGAGTGCGAGCAGCATTGAAAAAAGAAAGAAAAACAGACGGCAGAAAATATATTCCTTTTTTTGTGGCGTTGCTCGTCCGTTTTCTTCTTCATGTCGTATCAAAGTTTTCTATTGCAGAAATTATTGTGTTGTATGCGTATTTTTATTTTTAATGCCGTTTAAAAAAATCACTAAATTTGTTGCACAAAATACAAAATTCGGAAAAATTGTGAAAAAAATTACTAAAAATTTTCAGACAATTCTATCACTTTGTTTAATTTTAATAAAATTCATTTTTTTGAGCGCACTAAATTTTGTATTATTTTTTAGATTTTTCTTTAATTTCGCATTTTTACCATGTATTTTTCACATTTTTTGTTGATTTTAGAAAATTTTTACAAATTTTTTTGCAACACTAAAACAAAAAATTTTCAGTCCGCTTGTGTTGCAGCAGAAAGTCAACTGATTTCGCGAACGAGTAGCAACAGAACTAGAAAGAAAGACTGAAGCTGAAACGACTGAGACTGTGTTGTGTGTTAGTGCTAGGCGACGACAACGACCAGTAACGCCAGCCAATGGTAACAGTGGCGAGTGAGCGAACTCGACGGAGAGACGGAGAGAGAGAGCGCACGCTCGCTCAGAGAGAGGCCACAAAAAGTGTCATGCAAAGCAAATGTTGAAATTGGACATTTTGGACGGCGTGCGCTTTGTGTGTGTTGGAGAGAGAATCGCTAGATAACAAAATAGCGAGTGTCTACAGTGTTGTATAGTGTGGTGAATGTGTATGTTTTCAGCCGTGGCGGCAACGCTAAGCGCTGTGTGGATTCCCAAAACCAAAATTTAGTGTCGTGCCATGATGTATCATTATCGCTGTCCTTGTCTAGCAGCCCGGTACTTACCAGCAACTGGTTAGACGAGTGAAACATAAATATATATGGAAATAACATTTTTTTCCTTAAAATTATTATGCTGGGACAATTGCGAACGATTATTTATTTACAATTTTTTAACTGTTATTGTGCGCTATTGTTTGTACTCACAAACGCATACACTCGCATTAAAAAACATATGTATACAGCGCAGATGTAAAAGAGACATCACAAGAACAACTATCCACATGACTGCCGATTTGCAAGGTGTGGAAGTGGGACAAATAGTGTGTCACTTACAGCTCTCAACGAGACGCACCAAATTCGCTGTCGCAGTAATGGCATAAATTCATTTGATTAAGAAATCGGCGATGCGACGATTGAAACGAACAAATGCTGTAGCATTTTCGTATCTGTTTGGCAAATGTGATTTTTTAATTGCTGTGCTTATTATGTTGTCTAATATTGTTAGCCGGCAAGTCTCCATGGAAATGAACATGTACCAATATCTCGCATTTACCTACATACATACATACATAAATATGTACATGGATAAATAAATGTATGTAAATATTCAATATGCCAAGTATTTGTTTTGACTAAATAGAAAATTCACATGTGTGTTTTTGTTTTTAGTTTTTATAAATAGTGAAAATAAATAAGACAAGAAGATAATACTAAACCATTAAATTTGTTTATAAAACTACATCTGAATTTTTTATTTGTGTCAAAACTTGGCTGAGTTCATGCAAAACTTGTACATTTTGCATGCGTACAAACGAGCATCACTTTGGCTCCCCGTCAATTGCGCCATTTTTCTACACACTCATATGTATGTATATACATACATACATACATATGTATTTTTGTCTGCAGTTGGAATACATAGTCGACCCAAAATCTATTCGTACAGAGATTTTCATAGTTCAACAGATATTGTAGGTCAGGTTTTCACAGTCGGTAAATTTATTTGTGCAGAACATAAAAGCTCTTATTTAGAATAAAATGTTAAACAAATTCAACCGATATTTGTTTTGCTGCACAAAAATTAATAATTAATTTGTACTTGACGGGGCATGATTTAAAAATGGAAAACTCCAATTTAAATTCATAGACCATTTGTACTTTTATAAGTTAATATGTATGTACATTGCTTTAAAATATAATCAAAATATTTACGATCGGCCGTTTGAAGTTTGGCTCCCACCTCACGCATAGGTACATACATACATACGTATGTATGTCAATACATTTTGCCGTCAATATAGCGAATAACAGACTGTTATTGGGCCATTTCACTTTGACGTATTGTTGTACATAAATATGTACATATGTAGGTGCTAAACTTATTTACGGTGTCAGAAGTAGAATGTTGACCCTTTTAGACACCATTTAAGGAAAGGGTCCGATTACGCAATTAGCGACGTTCAATTGACGTTCAATTCACTGCGCTTAAACTAAAGACTGCCAAAACGCTTAATGATAAGAAAAATTAATATATTAATTTTTTTATTCAATAAATATTCAAAAAGTAATACATTTTATATGTAATATGCTTATACTGCATTATCCCGATAGGGATCGCGTTCATCTTCACTTAATTTTCGAATGGCAATTTTAAATTGGTTTGTTTATGAATAGCTGCTTATGTTATTAACAGCGCAATAACAGCATAGAGTTGCTCAAATACGTATATCGATATGCAACATTACAAAATTCTGTTAATTACAGCACCTTTACACTGATGCAGTGTTGCCAGAATTCGTTAAAAAAAGGACATTTGAATTATTGACAAATTTTAAAGTAAAAATCAAAAAAATTTGGTAGTGTTTTTTTGCATTCTGTTATTTTATTTTTACCTTCTTTGCATTCGAATTAAGAAATAAAATAAAAGTTTGCAAAAACAGACTACAAAATTTTTATTTTTACTTTAAATTTTGTCAATAATTCAAATCTGTCTTCTTTTTAACGGATTCTGGCAACTTAAGACTCATGCCACTTTGGCAGTAAGACTGTTCATATTTTTAAAAATATCAATTTAGTTAATATTTCGATATGAAAAATACCATTTTGCTTGATATTTTTGACAAAAAATATCGATAATATAAATATCTGGCGCGAGCTTAAATCAGCTGTTTTTCCACCTAAGATTATTCATGTTACCAATAATGTTTACTATTTTACTGAAAAAATTGCACTTGGATATAGTGTCGTTTATTATGTACGAACAACTTTTTGACACGTTTCGTGAAGAAAAAAAGTGGAGGCAAAAGCGTAGTACGCTCTAGCTGAAAACAGTTTGGGTGCTCGAAATGTTCGATGTTTTGAAGTCCGGCCTTACAAACTTCAGTGTGACAGCAAAATACCGAAAATCACTAAAAAGTTGAGAGATTGTTGGTCTTATGCTACTGTGGTCACATTGTTCGTCAGCTGTACACAACAAACAAATAAATAACATTGAGAACAAAATAAAGAGAAAATGGGCAAAATGGACAGTGTAAGAGAAGTAGCAGCGACTAATACCATATTTCTTAAATTCAAAATTATTAATTATAAAAATCCCATCAAAATGTTTTTTTTTCGGTCAAATCCCACAATTTGACCTCTGTTGCACCTCTCCAATAAGTCTAATAGGCTCTTTGTGTTCCAAGATCTCAATTTGGCTCTAATTTTGCTGCTTGTTGGTCGCCATTTCTGTTCAAAAAGATTTCGACTAGTCGAAACAACGATTCAATCGATGTTTTGATAGGTAAAAAAAAAGATGCCATCTGTTTACCAAACAGTGTTGTAAAACGCCGGAAAATATTCTGAGCTGCCCATATTTAAGCATAGTACGCTCTAGCCGAAAATATTTTTGCAAGGCCAAAACTCCATATAAAAAAAAGGGTTGCAAACATGCTCGAAATTATTTTGTAAGGCCATTTCTAAACCTATGTACGCTGTACCTAAATATGGGCAGCTCAGAATATTTTCTGGCGTTTTACAACACTATTTGGTTAACAGATGGCAGCTATATTCTGACCTTTCAAAATATCGATTGAATCGTTGTTTTGACTAGTCGAAATCTATTAACAACAATGGCGGGAAAAAATATGCAGCAAAATAAGACCCGAATTGATGTCTTCGAAAATGAAGAACGCATAAGGTTAATTGAAGACGTGATAGAGAGGCCATTAATATGGGATTTGACTGATAAAAAGCATTTTGATGCGACTTTTATCAAAAGTGCATGGGAAAGTATTGCCGTATTGAGCGTCCAAAATGTTTTCAGCTAGAGCGTACTACGCTTTAGGTACAGCGTACATAGGTTTAGAAATGGCCTTACAAAATAATTTCGAGCATGTTTGCAACCCTTTTTTTTATATGGAGTTTTGGCCTTGCAAACATATTTTCGGCTAGAGCGTACTATGCTAAACGCTAAAAAAGCGATGCAAATAGCGCACAATAATATCGCACAATTATATCGATTTTCGTTTTAGAAACTTATCGATACACAAAGCAGCTGTACCGAAACGGACTTTACAACACTTCAGGAAAAACGCAATAGCAATCACCAAAATAAACAAGAAAACCTGTAATAAACAATACCTGCCCTACCTGCGATGAACACCTCGACGTCATCTCCCTCATGTTGGCCGCCAAAAAGGCCCTCCTTCATCCTGTGTTGGACTCCATGTTCTCGTTCCCCCTGCAGCAATAAAAAAGGCAGATTTTTCATTATCAGATAAGTACTATAATACAAATTTTACATATACAAATAACATTAAAATTCATTCTGAATATTTGACATTAAGGACACTTAAACAGATTTTGCTGCCAGTTGCTGCCCACATACGAGATTAATGATAAGATACAGTTCAGTGCCGGAGAACCAAAGGAATGTAAATATATATAAGTCCTTTATGTATATTGCTAGTCGTCTTTCGCACCCTTCCTGATGCTTTCGTCACCAGCGTGGACTGCCGTGAGTGAGAGTAAATTTTGTATATAATGTGTTATTTCTATATTGCTTAAATTTACCTTAACCTACCCTAAGAGTTCTCTGGGTGGTTCAAGGGGCGAGGTGAGGCAAAGTAAATTGAAAGATTAAATATGAGCATGCATATGTACATATATTTGTGTGTGTTATCCATACGTCATAGTTTTTTTTTTCTAATATCCTCAATAAATAAATAATTTACATATTCAATGTAAACAAAATTAACTAAATCGAATTATTTAAATTATAGTGGGCACAAAAAAGGTTATTCAACAGGCTGCTGCTGCTTTTATGAAGATAATCTGATACGTGAGGAGGGGCTCCTTGGAACGACCTTACTGCTGCACAAAGCGCGGTAAATGTTTGCCCAAGTATGGCACAACAATTCGGACCGGCACAAAGACTCTGGGGCGGCACAATGCCAAAATGCCCACATCGTGTTCCAGTATGGCACAAGTGGCGACACAAAAATGGCTCTTATCCCGGCACAGGGAACGAAGTTGGTGTCAACAACCTGTAAACTGAGTTATCGGGTTGAAATTTAAAATATTATATATGGGCATTTCCACAGAAACGTCCACCGCGGCCAAAAACGAAAAATTGATCAAAAATTCACATCTTTTGAAATTTTCTTCTAGAAATTTATTAAAGTTATTTATTTAAACAATATACACTGGAAGAAATTCAATAGGATGAACATATAGATTCTACATTGGAATAAATTCACTTTTTCATATTTATGTAAATTTTCTTAAAAATTGACTTCCAAAATGGACCGTTTGTATTTTAGCGATTACACTTAGTAGGACAGTAAAATTGTAACATGAACCATTCTAATTCAAAGAAATATATTGAAAATTTAATTTAAATAAGTTTTTCGGGCTGTTTTGGACATATAATTTTTAAATAGAGGGACAGAAAGAACATTAAAATAGTGATTGTAAAAAATGTCCCGAGCGCGATGTCCCGTGCGAATTCACGACAAATTGAATTAAAAAAAAAAATGCAAGTCATGTTTGAAAAATATCATAACCATTTTTAAGAGGCATCAATGCACAAGAGTTTAAAATTAGTTGCATTAAAATATTGCCTCTGAATTCGCTAAATTTGGCGTTTGAATTGGTTGACCTCACAAGTCACTTCCATTTCGTGTCCCGTGCGAATCACTTAAATTTTTCTATTATCTTCAAAATGAAAAATTCCCCAAAATCAATCTTTGCACCAATGAAAGAGCTAATCAAATGCTATGTGTTAAGACCTTCATCAGAAAAAAAAACCGTTTCCTTTTTACCGTTTTTTTACTTTGAATGTGTACGAATGTTCCGTGCGCGAGTTTGGAAATGCCCATATATATTTTCAATACTTCGAAAAAAATGTTTAAAGAGAAAGGAAAGTGGGTGTGGCACTGAAATGGGCATAATTTAAGGGTCAAATTTAATTTTAACTTTTTAAAATTAAATCAAAAATGTAAAAAAAAATTTAAAATTAAATATAAATTTTCTATTTTTTGTTTGTGTTTTTAAAAGTTTTTAAATTTCATACAAATGTGTTAAGTAAAAAAAAAAAATATTTTTTTTGTACACGCATAGTTATTCAAGTGTGTTTGACTTTTAGTTTATTGTATTTTAAATTTTAAGCCGACATCTCACCTAGCTCAAAAGTTACAGTTTTTTCCCTTAGTCATAGCTATGACTGGCTGAAAAATACTATTACGCAAGTAAAAATGCTTCTAAGTACGTACGGGCAAGTAAAAGCTTCGCAATATACCGTCGGTTATTTTACTAAAACCAAAATAAATTTCGGGGGAGGGCAATTGCATAGAATTATATACAAAAGTCAAACTCACTCGCACTCCCGGCCTTTTTTTCTTAAGTCAACCGAAAGTTCAAAAAGTACCCAACAGCTCAGATGCATGGGAAAAAAACTTGTTTTTTGATTAACTTTATTCTTTTTGCCATGCATTTAGTTTTAAAAATATGCCGGTTAATATAAATAAATAAGTTAATTACGAAGACTTAGCTCAATTCAAACTTGCGCTTGTAATTGGAAAATGACTTCAAAAAACAAATTACTTCATAAAATATTTTTACCAATTCTAAATTTAAAAATAAAAAAATGTTCTCAAGCGGAACAACTCTAAAATTTATTTTTGCAACCTTTGTCAAAAACGAGCTTCGGCTCCGACATTTTTTTGGCAGCAGCGTGGTAAGTGAAAAATTTCTATCCCCTAGTTTCCGCTATTAAATGTGCTGCGAGTGGCCAACGGCTCAAGGTATCAACTCCATAAAAAGAACGGTTGCAAATAGGCTCGAAATTATTTTTTAAGGCTATTTCCAAAAGCACAGTACGCTCTAGCTGAAAATATGTTTGTAAGGTCAAAACTCCGTTCAAAAAAAATGGTAGCAAACTGGCTCGAAATTATTTTGTAAGGCTATTTCTAAACCCATGTACGCTGTACCTAAACATGGGCAGCTCAGAAAATGTTCGGCCGTTTTACATAACTGTTTGGTTAACAGCTGGCAGCTTTTTTTGACCTTTCAAAACATCGATTGAATCAGTTTTTCGCCAGAAATGGCGACCAACAAGCAGCAAAACAAAAGCCGAATTGAGCTCTTCGAACACTAAAAACGAATTAGACTGATTGAAAAAGTGCAACAGAGGCCAATATTGTGGGAATCGACCGTCAAAAAACATTTAATTGGACTTTTATAGTTAATAATTTTTAATTTAACAATAAGGGTATTTGTTGCTGCTACTGCTCTTATCCTCATCAATGTTATTTGTTTGTTTGTTGTGCACAACTGACGCAACAGTCGGGCCCCAGCAGCGTAACACCAACAATCTCTCAACTTTTTAGGGATTTTTGGTGTTATGCTATCACACTGAAGTTTGTAAGTCCGGACTTCAAAACAGCGAACATTTTGAGCGCCCAAAATGTTTTCAGCTATTGCGTACTTAACCCATTAATGGCTGCCCATAGATCGGCTGGTACGATTTTGACGAAATTTGGAAATGTGTGCCTAGAACACCATAGAAGTTGAAAGAAACAAAAAAAAAATTTTATCTTCAAATTTAATTTTTTCGATTTCCATACATTTTTCAGCTATTTTCGATAACATTTTGTATGAAGAAAAATAGCTAGATATTCACCTGTAAAAAACTACAAGTATAACAAGGATAACTAAACTGTTCAAATTTTATACTTATATTTGTATTATTTCTCTTTACTATGAAATAAATTTTGCCTCGATATCTTTTACATGCCCCGAGCTAGAATTTTTAAAGTGTCAATACTTTTTTGGGTATTTAAATACCCATTAGCCGTTAATGGGTTAAATTAGAATGCTAAGGTAGAAATAAAATAAAACTATGCTAAACAACATAATCAAATTATATTTATTTTTAGCTTTTTTCTTTAACATTTATCTTTTCAAATCTTTACTGGTACTGATGTGAGGACTAGCGTAAACCCAAACTCCATATAAAAAAAGAAGATAAAAAAAGTGAAAAAGAAGAAAACTACTTTTATCTCCGCTAGTTGGTCCGGAGAAAAATTAAAAACGTCGTTTTCCAGCACTGCTTGCATTTAAGCTTAGTACGAACTTGAGATAAAGTTTCAGCTGCGTAAAGTGCTCAATATTTTGCTGTCGACGAGTGGAAAGACAATGCTGCCAATGCAACACAAGAAAAAAACAGAGTGCTGGGTGGTAACTCTATGCGCCAGCGGCGGTTTATTTAAAATTTAAACATGCAGAACTGATTTTGGTAAAAAGAGGAGATAATAGGCAATGAAATGTAAATTAAAGTTAATATAGGAGAAATATGCGACGGCACAGCGCGTATGAGTGAACCCATCGCTTTAGAACTTTTTACGTTGATTCTCCATTTATATTAATGAAAAAATACAATATAATCTAATTGATGTCTACAGCTTTCGTTCTTGCTTATAATCTGCCAATATTGTCTGAAATTCCCTGAAATTTGACCACGAATTTGACCCACTCACAGGTCGAATTTCGCTTAACGCCGTCTTATTGCGTGATGAATATGTTGTGTGATAATTTCATCTTTCTACGCTTAACCGTTTGGCCTACACGTTGATTCTCAGTCAGTCAGTCAGTGATTAGATGGACTGCATCCTGAAAACACTAACGATTTGAGCAAATTATGTTTCCGAAATCATAGACTTCAGTTTAAACAAGAAAACTCTTATACTACTTAGTAGACGGCCATCGACATGTACTTTTAATTTGAGTTGCATAGGTACATATGAACAAGAGTATTAGAGTGTGAAACAAACTATTCCACTGGAGCTGTGTCGGACGGCGCTGCGGGTGCTGGCTCAGCAGACTCAACTGGTTCCGCTGTAGTGTCTTCTTTAACTGGCTCCTGTACGTCAGTGCCATCGCCAGCTGCTGGTGCACCCTCTGCCGGCGCAGCAGCAGGATCAGCAGTAGCTGAAGGTTCAGTTGGTTGCGTCTCGCCTGCTTGGGTTTCGGGAGCTTGTGCTTCCCCTTCTGGGCCTTTGGGAGCGTCTCCCGTGGTTTCGTCACCAGCAGCGACCTCCATGGATTTTCCGGAGTCAGTGGACGGCTTACGTGGTTCATCTGCTTGGCTTGCGTCTTGAATCTTCTTCTTCTATTGAGTAATATGAAAAAATATAAGTAATATAATATATTGTGTATATAATTTATTTATTCATATGTATGTACCCATTCAAATTTGCATCGAAACATGAAAAAACAGTATTTTAACACTGATTATACATTTTTCGATGATTTTTCATGTTTCGATGCAAATTTGAATGGGTTATCGTACTCCGATTAAGGTGAAAGCTTGGTTTTGAGTTCTTTAGGACCTGATAAACAAAATAAAAAAATAAAAAATTAAAATAGTAACAAAAATTTTTTTTTTGTCCCATATAATCTTTAAATTTTCCGATCCAAGTCGGCACGGGTTATCATGCTCCGATTGAGGTAAAAATTTATTTCTGAGTGCTTTAGGACCTAATGAACAGAACTAGCCCGTATGCGTTTTAAAATATTGACTTTGACCAAATAAGGGACACCCTAATGTATATATGTTTCCATAAATTATACTATCGGTTAGCTTCGACATGCCGAAGACTTAAAGCCCTTTCCGCCCGAGGTCAACTTATTAACAATATAATAATAAATTTAATAATATGCATAAGTAAAATACATCTGTTCATTCTGAAGGTTGATATTCGTCCGAGAGTTCCTATAGCAGCTGTGTGGTATAGTGGTCCGATCCAAATTTAAAAACAAACTTGATCCAGGAACCTACATACCAAGTGTAAAGTCTCTAGCTCTTTTAGTCTCTGAGATCGACGCGTTCATACAGACAGACGGACATGGCTCAATCGACGTGACTGTTGATACTGATCAAGAATAAATATACTAAATTTTACAAGCCCATTATATTCTTCTTTGCCCATTTCCTTTGGGCACAGTGTATAATAAGAAAAAATAATTATACCCGTTACTTAAAAAAATAAGTAAAAGGGGATATTGTATTCGTTGCATTCTGTATTCTGTCTGTATTCTGTATTCTGTCTGTCTGTATCTGTGTCTGTATTCTGTGTATTCTGTCTGTCTGTCCGTGTGAGGGCCTAGATCTCAGAGACTATAAGAGCTAGAGCAACCAAATTTGGCACACAGATTTTTATAAACCCCACGCAGGTCAAGTTTGTTTCGCGGAAAGCCACCACACGCATAGTTTTCAAGTTATTCGGATTTTTTACTCATTACCGTTAGCTACTATTATTACCTATCATCCTATTAAATCCTAACAAGATCGGACAAATAACTAGAAAGGTGGGATTAAAGATTTAAGCAATATAAGTGCCTAACAGCAAGCAAAAAACCGTAAATTTTTTTAAGTTACGGGTATCCTATAGTCGGGAGCTCGACTATAGCCTTTCTTACTTGTTTTTTTTTAAAAGGCAACGTTTTTAAACTTTTCTATGCAATTTGACTTTGAGAAAATAATCAGATTTACCTTCTTTTGCCTTTTCTGCGCATTTTCTGGGGTTTCTTCATCGGTCTTATAATCTTCTGGAAAGAATTTAAGCGCATCCACGCGACCAGTCTTAACATTGTTACTACAGTATGTGGGTTCGAATTGCACCAACGAAAGCATTGTATACGATTGGACTTTGTTGACTTTAAGCACGAATCTATCGCTTCTGCAAAGTGAAATATAAAAATATTTTAAAATCTTTTCAAAAATAAACTATTTTACCCTTTCGTGCCCATTTTTAATGGGTACAGGGTATAAATATTTATGATATAAAGAGGTCGTAATCAACGGTAACTTACGAAGCAGGTTCTTGTAACTCATCGTATTTATTTACAGAATTCGCTATTAGCTTAGCCTCTCCTGGAGTGTCATTAGTGAAGAAACCATATTGAGGTACATCCTCTCTGCTCGCTTCAACAACATCCATTACATCATCTCGCTTGAATGCCTCGAATGCCATTATGACGTGAGGTGGCTCTGGAGGTGGATCTGGCGGCAAAAATCCGGTGGTCTGGCTGCGGAAGTAAACATAGATCAAGGCAGCATGGGTTCTGCGATTGTTGGCAACCCATATGGGTGGAATTTTGACGCGCTTGATGCGTGTCAATGGTTTTGGTGGTTCTTCTTCTTCCTCCACCATCTCCTCTTCACTGACAATGTTGTCGTCAAGACCCAAGTCAATATCCAAAGCCATGTTGGGGAATGCCGGCTGTGCAGTCTGCATAGCCTCTTCTTCTTCACTTGCTTCCTCTTCGTCATCATCCTCAGCTCCTTCCTGGTCCTTTGCATGTGATTCATCATGCAGGCGAGTAGCTGATTTCGATTTCTCAGCTGCTTTTCGCTCGGCTGCCTTTCTTGCCTCTTCTTCTGAACTTACTTCTTCCACCCATACTTCACCATCTATAATAAACCATAAAATGCTTACGTAACAATATTCTAGCTGTTGTGAAAACTTACCTTCTACTTCTACCTCGAACTTGACCTTGATTGGCGATATAATCGGTGGAATGGGATGTGGTACATTGATTTCTTCATCTGGGGGGGCAACTCTTTCTTTTGTTAGTTCATGCGCATATGTTGCAAGCACATGTGTTATGGGCCCGGCGGCCTCATCTATTTTCCAGAAGCACAGAAGTAACTCTTTGCCATCCAATTGATCGATAACATCAACGGATAACGGATTCTTGCAAGCATAATTAATAATTTCGAAGTCTTTCGCAGTTACTTCAAGATATTTTCGATCTTTGCATTGCATTTTAAGATGCTCAGCTGGCTCAGATAGCTTTTTAAACATGTCCCGAGATACTTGTGGCCCAAAAACCGTTACACCTACATCCGGCAAATTTTCCATTATGACATCCGTACAACGGTTCAGGTAATCAATTCTCTTCTTCTGTTGCTTTTCAAGTTCAATACGCTCAGCCTTTTGAGTTGCTTCCGTTTTTATCCTCAAAGCTTCCGCTTCAATGGGCTGTAGTTGATCTATATGGTATGTCGGTCGCGATGCGTTTTGCAAAGTCTTTTCCATTTCTCTTACGATTACAGCAACTAATTTTGGGGCATCAGAGCCATAGAAAAGACCAACGGCCTTTCCACCCTATTTAGAGAATATATTATGTGAGGTGGCTATAGTTAAAACTGCTAGAAGAGAAAAAAATATGGGCAAATCGTGTTTAGAGGGATTTAAGTGTATTTTCGAATGGCATACATTTGTTACAGTTCCTTTTTTAAATTTGCCATTTAATTTGTAATTTTTAGCGAAATATGCATAATAAAGCACACAATATCCACAATCTACAGGACAGCTGTGAATAATAGCATGCAGAAATACTTTTTTGCGGTCAACAAAGTATATGGTTTTTTAGCAAACGCCATGAGCCCAACTTTCGCACGGAACGGATCACATGCAAAATTTTTTCCATAACATAATTATGTTGTTTCTGTATCTTGTTTTTATAAAGTAGTATACATATATTGAAATCAGCTTGAAAAACGTGTTTTAAATGAAATATTCAATATATATGTGTTCAAAGGAAAAGGTGAATTTTGTATTTTCGCGGGTTATGTACTTTCAATTATCGATATTTTGTTTTGTTGTAGTCGGACACATATGTTTATCATATGCTTGCATTAGCAGCCAATTTCGATTAGTAGTATGTATTTGACAACTGAAAGGGTTAGTCAAGTTTATGATTGCTCTTCGATTTTTGACTTTTGAAAAAAATGGATCAAAGAATTTGTAATAAATTTTGGGTTTAAAATGAAACAAAGTGGTCCAAGTAATGCAACAAAATTCTTTAAACAGTACTAAGAGTGACTGCAAAAAAAATTCAAAAGTCTCTTCGCTAGTAATTTTTATGATATTTTGAAAATTGCTAAAAATCCACTTTTAGTATGAAAAGGAAAAAGGGGTTAAAGTAGTCGTTTCAATGTTTGTTCGTGGTTTTTTGGCCAAAAGCAACACCATCGTATTCACCAGATTCAGAGTTGTGCCTATAAGCATTACCATTACTATTTAATTAGCATTGAAAAAAGTAGTGCTAGTGAAATGTCATTTCAGTAGGCATTAGAGATGGGCATGGGCCTCCTTTTTGAGGCACGGCACGGCCCAAGCACGGCTGGTAAAAACTGAGGCCCAACACGGCCCAACACGGGATTTTTTTAAATAGGCACGGCACGGCACGGGCACGGCACGGCCAAACACGGGCGCTTGTAAATTCACTTTGTAAATTCTCTTTATTCATTTTTGTCATCGTGGCGTCACTTTTTTATTATAATCGTGCTATAGATGTTGTAAGTGTTCGCAAATTGTGCGATACATTGATGAATTCTACAGCTCAAGCTGACAAACAAGCGATAAAACTACGCCAACTTATCGATAGTACCATATTTAAGTTCAAAATCTGTACCGTGCCTACCGTGCCTCCCGTGCCTACCGTGCCTCCCGTGCCTACCGTGCCTACCGACATTGGCACGGTAAAACACGGCAATTTTTAATAAGGGGCCCAACACGGCCCAACACGGATTTTTTTTAAATAGGCACGGCACGGACACGGCACGGCCCATGCCCATCTCTAGTAGGCATTGAAAAATGTAGTGCTAATGAAATTTCATTTAACTAGCATTGAAAAAAGTAGTGCTAGTGAAATTTCATTTAACTAGCATTGAAAAAAGTAGTGCTAGTGAAAAATTTTAATTACTTTTCATTTTTAATGCCAATTAAACATTTTTAATTAGCATTGAGTAATTATAGGAAAAAATTATTTTAAATAAAATTAATAATAATTTTTGTGAAAAATTAAAAAAAATTTGAAAAAATTTAGAAAAATGGAAAAAAAATTGAGGAAAATTGTGGAAAATTGTTTTTCCAATAGTTTTCCCGATATACAATATATTTATACGATAGTTTTATTCGATAGTTTTATACGATGGTTTTATACGATAGTTTTTATCGATAGTTCTTATCGATAGTTTTTATAGATAGTTTTATACGATAGTTTTTATAGATAGTTTTATCAATAGATTTATCGATAGTTTTTATCGATAATTTTATACTACTATCGATAAAAACTATCGAAAAAACTATCGTATAAAACCATCGTATAAAACTATCGATAAAAACTATCGTATAAAACTATCGAATAAAACTATCGAATAAAACTATCGTATATCGGGAAAACTATTGGAAAAACAATTTTCCACAATTTTCTTCAATTTTTTTTCCATTTTTCTAATTTTTTTCAAATTTTTTTTAATTTTTCCAAAAAATAATTATTAATTTTATTTAAAATAATTTTTTCCTATAATTACTCAATGCTAATTAAAAAATTTTAATTGGCATTGAAAATAAAAAGTAATTAAAATTTTTCACTAACACTATTTTTTTCAATGCTAGTTAAATGAAATTTCACTAGCACTACTTTTTTCAATGCTAGTTAAATGAAATTTCATTAGCACTACTTTTTTCAATGCCTACTGAAATGACATTTCACTATCACTACTTTTTTTCAATGCCAATGAAATGCCAAATTCATTAAAAAAGTAGTTAATTAGGAACAACTCTGACCAGATTTGACTCCCTGCGACTTTTTCCTATTCCCAAAACTAAAGAGACTAATGAAAGGAAAGAGTTTTGCCCCAATT
>JBAMBJ010001513.1:0-120551 GCA_037043495.1 Drosophila recens | reverse complement strand
AAGACTTATTTTTTTCACATACTATACAAGCAAAACGCAGATAAAGTTTTAATAAAATGCAAAATTTTATTTGTAAACTAAGCAGAAATTAAGCATTCAATATAGAAGGAAATGCGTGTTGTTGTTTGCTAAAGGCATATTTTGTATAAATTCGTGAGTTTGGTCTGATCGTTTGACTTAAGCGAAGTTCTTCTGTTCCTGTTCCTTCCATGACTGATGGGTGGAATGGTAGCCGTTCTGTGTGTGGGCAGGAGTGTTGCGGCCAAAGGGACTCTTCGAGTTCACCTGCAACATGTAGTCGCCACGGATGTCGTAAGTGGTGGCAATGCCCATGTAGGCGCGCTTGCCATAGCCGTTGTTCTGCTTGTATTCCTTGTAGGAGCTGGCGGCGACCGCAGGGAAGTTGCGCTCGTTGCCTGGGCGAACAGACTCAGCAAAGTAGCGGGTGGCGCGAAGGGATGCCTCCACAACGTTGTCAGCACCGGGAACACCAGCAGCTGGACCATTTGGATAGAAGTCAACATCGGCAAGGCGGGCTGGTGTACCCATACCGTAGGCAGACGTATGAATAGCATCAACGAAGTCGGCATCACCGCGGGCCAGGCCAGTCAGTTTGTTATCAGTCACGGCATAGAGCTTAGAGGGGTCCAATCCAGTGATGCGGCGCAGCTTGTGTCCAGTTTGGCGAGTGTACTGACGACCAGCGATACCGGCAACGTGAGCAGCGGGTCCCTGACCAATTAAATGGATAATCTCCTGGGGCACATTGACCTCGTTGATCAGCTGCACAAGGCGGTCACCGATAACCTCACCAATGCGCTCCACGTTCAATGTTGCGAATTGTTCAAAGTCTTCGATTTGATCGCCTAGAGTAATGACAACCAGGTTGCCAGTTGTGGTGTCATCCTTGTCGAGATTCTGCTTGCGGCGTTGGTTCTCCTGTTCCTCGCTGCTGCTCTTCTGCTCGCTGCTGTCGGACTGACCGGCGTAGGGCTGGAGGTTGTAACGCTGCTCATAGGCCTGCACCAATTTCCGGTTGGCTTTGTTCACATGGTTCCAGCTTTGTGGCAGACCCTGAATGAAAATGGTCACCTCGTCGTTGCCAAAGTTGGATTGACGCTTCACGGTCTCAACAAAGGTATTCAAGTTGAATTCAATTTTCTCGCCACGTTCGCCAACAATGTAGCCCTTGATTTTGCTGGGCTCTGGGACATAATCGGGCTTGAAGACGCGGTTGAACTTCGACAAGTGATCTGTAACGAGCAGCAAATGCATTTTGTTTTGTTTTGTTAGGTGTTAGTCGCCTGTCGAGCTGACATTAACTTAGGCTACTTACACAATTGGTCCAGCAGCGTAGCTCCATCATTGACGGTCATTTCCTCGAGACGACGCAGGGTCACATCCTTCAGCATTGGCAGTCGCTCAATTTCGCTCGGGCTAACCCAGTTGCTGGGATTCTCGTAGTTATTCAGCGAGTTAGAGCGCTTTGGGCTACCATTGTGGGGTGTGGCCAAAGTCGCGGCCATCAGGCACGCCATAACACACAAAGTGCGCAGAGGATTCATTTTCAGTCGATGAGCTTTCCTGTTGTCGAGACACCGTACCAAGCTTTACTGCATGTTGTTAGCTGAGCAACCAGCGATTTTATAGCTCCAGCTTCGTAGTAGTTCGTTGACCGTCAATTCACACGCGCCACCAAACGGAAGTACCGAGGAGCTCTCGGGTGCATGGTGCATTAAGTCTAGCTCAGCAAATTTCGAAAGAGGAATTGAAATTCTAGACTGCAGTGACTTGAAAATCTAAAATCGACAATCGTTGATTGCGCGACTTGGCATTTTTCATGTTGATATTTTCGCTTTATCAGTGATCGTTGATTAATAAATTCTATCAGGGCGAAGTCAGCAATTAATGCTGCCAATTTGACAATTTTTGATGTGCTGTTTGTTTCAACACCATTCAGTTCAACAAAACGATGTACATATGTACTTCTTGTGTAACTGCAATTAGAACAGACACAATCAGTGAAAAATCGGAATCTGCCAAAGCCCAAATAAAGTGTTGCTATGGCTATAGACACTACTGATTTGATTATGGGCATACAAAAGTATTGGTAATAATTGTTATTACACTTAAATCTGTTAAGAAATGTATGTACTTATATGTGTGCGAATACGTCATGAATAAAGGTAGTTCAATAATTATGTAAAATTATAGAATAGTGAGAAATTATTTAATTGTAATTGAAAATATAAAGCAAACAATTTTTTTTATTTAAAAGTTATAATAAAATCTCAATTTAGATGTAAAAAATAGAAAAATATAAAGTTTAAGAAAATTTTTAACATTTTCAAAAATGTTAAAAATATGCTTCGAAATTTAATATATTAAATTTTTTGAATAAACTAAGAATTTGGAAAAATACTAACTATTACCATTTAAAAAAAAAATTTTAATTTTTTTAACTGTTAACATTTCAAAATAAAATAACATAATTGTATACCATTTTAAATGGTTTTTGGTTAACAATAACATTTTTTTAAGTATCAAATTTCCAAAATTTACTTCTAAGACTTATTTTGTATATTCCCAAATAAATTGAGATTTTATTACAACTATACAATATCACTAAAAACAAAATTTAATTACTTTATAACCTAAATTATAATGAACAAAATTTCCAGCGCTATTTTTGTAGTGCTAGTGGAATTAAATTTTATTAACATTACATTTTTTTATGATAATTAAATAGAAATGGTGATGCCTATATGAACAACACTAAATTTAAGTCTATATAACGCATACATCTTTCCAGCTTTGAAGCTAACAGATAATCAAAAAGATAATATAAAAAAAAAAGTTTGTACTAAGGAGCATAGATCATTATTCATATAAGAATAAATCGGACCATGTCTGGCGATTGTACGTGGATATGTTTATAGAGAAGGGGTGACAGTTTGAGGTTGGAGCACCACAATTACATGGAAATAGCGACAACAAGGAGCGGACTGGCTGTGATTCTAGAGCACACTCTCTAATAGATACCCACGATGGTCCAAAAATATATAAAATTAACTCTTTTCTAAATTGCCTTAATTTAAGTTATTTTCTGCTACAAATTTATGTAGAGTATATATCTTCCTCTACTTCTTCTCATATTTGTATTTTGCAACTAGGAGAGAATCTTATTCAACAAATAAGACTTCACTAAGATCGAGTATAGGCTTACATTGTAATCATAGCTTGTGCTAAGATTGTACAATTTAAACTGTTATTATCAGGTAATGTACTTTGTGTCCGGGGCATCGCCCCCATTAAGCATCAAACTATTTGCATTAGATTATACGTAAATGATTAAAAAGTACAAATACATATAAGTATATTAGCTGCTGAGAAACTGCATGTGCTGAGAAATTGCAACGGTGCAGAAATCGGAAAAGTGCTGAATGGCCTGACAATACAAAATATGAATGCGATAGGGCACTATAAAAACTCAATCCCAAAACATTGAAAGACAGTTGAACTCACGGCGACTAAGAGAACGACCAGAAGATCCCATAGTTACCGTTGTCCTTGCTGTCCTAGTTTAGAACAAAATGAATCCCATGAGGGTGCTAAGTCTCCTGGCCTGTCTGGCTGTAGCCGCGATGGCAAGCCCATCCCGTCGCTCGAACGACAAATCTGTCAACCAGGCACTGAAGCCATCGCAATGGCTGTCGCCGCAGGATTTGGAAGCTATCCCTTCCGTTGATGATCTGACTCTTGAGCGTTTGGAGCGCATGCCCCTTGAGAAGGGTGCTGAGTTGTTGCAACAAGTCTGTAAGTATTAGACATTTAAAAATAAAAAAACATGCGATTCTTATGCTCCGTTTTTGCTGTACAGATCATTTGTCGCAAATCAATCATGATATTGAGCCCAACTTTGTGCCTAGCAACGTTCAGGTCTATGTGCCAAAGCCAAACGGCGACAAGATCGTTGCGCCAATTGACGAAATGATCCAGCGTTTAAAGCAGAAGCAGAACTTCGGACAGGATGAGGTGACCATTATTGTGACAGGTTTGCCTCAGACCAGTGAAACTGTGAAGAAGAGCACCCGTAAACTCGTCCAGGCTTACATGCAGCGCTACAATCTGCAACAGCAGCAACAGCAGGGCCAAAAGTACAACCGCGACTCCAATGAGGACAGCAAATATCAGCGCTCTTCCAGCGAGGAGGACTACAATGTACAGGCCAATAACGCTAACACCAACACCGGCGACATTATTGTAAGTATCTGCATTTAGTTAGTTTAGTTGCATGTTGCTCATTTTATACACTTGTAATCTTTCACAGGTTATTGACTTGGGATCTTCGTTGACCAACTACAAGCGATATGCTATGCTGGACATTCAAAAGACTGGTGAAAAGATTGGCAAGTGGATTGTTCAACTGACCAGTGAGCTGCAATTGCCCCACGAGACCATTCACATGATCGGCCAAAACGTTGGTGCCCACGTTGCTGGCGCTGCTGCCAATGAGTTTACTCGTTTGACTGGTCACAAGCTGCGCCGTGTCACCGGCCTGGATCCCAGCAATATTATCGCCAAGAACCTGTACACCCTAGTAGGCCTTTCCCGCGGTGATGCCGATTTCGTTGATGTTATCCACACCTCTGTCTACGGCATGGGCACGCCTATTCGCAGTGGCGATGTTGACTTCTACCCCAATGGATTGGGAGCTGGTGTGCCTGGTGCTGAAAACGTTGTCGAGGCCTCCATGCGAGCCACCCGCTACTTTGCCGAGTCCGTTCGTCCAGGCAACGAGCGCAGCTTCCCTGCTGTGCCCGCTAACTCGCTTAAGCAGTACAAGCAAAACGATGGCTTCGGCAAGCGCGCGTACATGGGCATTGATGCCTCCTACGACATCGAGGGTGACTACCTCCTGCAGGTCAATCCTCAGAGCCCCTTCGGTCGCAACGCCCCCGCCCAGAAGCAAAACAGCTACCACGGTGTGCACAATGGCTGGGAGAGCCAGAAGGACTTTTAAAAAGACGACACATAACTCCAGACATCGCATTATAATGGACGAATCTTATTCTTAAGGACAAACAATTGGATATTTATATGTCAAAATGAATAGCAAATAAAGCACACTCTTTTTAAAAAAGTGTCAAAATTTAAGAAAAAGTTAATTATTTTTAATTATAATTATTTCTAATTATAAGGTTTGCCCAAAGGTTTACGCCTAGAAAACTGCAATTTTCACACAACATAGCTGAGGCAATTTTGTCGTGCAATAAGACAGCGTTTTGCGAAATTTGACCTGTAAGTGGGTCAAAATTGAGGTCTAAATCCAGGGAACTACTTGGTATGAATAACTTTTTTGTTGTTGAAGATATCTCAACCAAACTTGCAGATCGTATATTTTGAGCTGCCTGGTACATCACAACCAAAGTTTTTCAAAATCGGATTACTTCATCATATAGCTGCCTTGGGAACAATCAGATACAAATTTACCTTTTATATTCTTTAAATATCCTAACCAAACTCACAGATCGTATATTTGGGACTGTCTGTTATATCCTGACCAAATTCGAATCGGATTACAAAGTAATAGATCTGTCAAAGGAATAATCGGATGTAAATTACCATTAAGATCCGTTTTTTCAATGTCTTAATAAAGTTAAGCACAGAAATAGTTCACAAAGGATTTTAAGTCATTTCTTTCATAAGAAATTTCAGTTTTTCAATCAATTTATAACTGTATACATATTATATTTACTGCATATATTATTATTTACAAAATGAACAGATAGCGTTGTCCCAACTTTACATCCGATGAAAAAGCGGAACTGGTTGCGCTGGCTAAAGCCAACCAGAGTGTGTTAGAAAACCAGAAGAATGCAATCACTGGGGTGCGAAAAAATTTCCAAGGAGTACACCTGCATTACAGGCGTTCAACGATCCGTCTCGGCCTTAAAAGCATAATATGAACGACTGGAAAGAAAATGTAAGACCGAGCTTGCAGAGGAGAGGCAAAATCTTTTGTCGGCAGGTATTGGTTGATTTATGTACACAAAAATATCAATTGCTGGAAATTTTGCCTTCTTTTCGGTCTTTTTGGGCAAAAACACTGCCAGGATATTAAGTAGGACACCGCCCTGGGCAATGATGACGCCAGAAAGAAGTTTGTTTAACTCCTCATCGTTGCGGATAGCGAGTAGCAGATGACGAGGGATAATTCTAGGTTTCATGCTATCACGAGCTGCATTACCAGTCAAATCTAAAACTTCAGCGGCCAAATATTCCATAACACGTTTGACATAGTTTCCCTTGCGAAGCTGACGGTGAAAACGGCCAACGGGGAACTGAAGATCAGCGCGGTTGGAACGCGACTTTGCCTTTCCCTTCACTTTTCCACCTTTGCCGCGACCAGACATTTTTCTTTATTTTTGTTCCACTGTTTCACTTTAAGCACTCAAACATCGAATGTTGAATGTTGTGGCGATCCACAATCGAGGACATGCCTTTGTGATGCAGAATCTTTTAATAAATAAACTATCCTACAAGTCCTCAAAAAGTTTGGTCTCTTTTCTTATAGAGTGGCTCACAGCTTATTTCAACCAGCACAAAAAGCAACTTTAATCAAAAACTTCAATTACAACTAACTAATAAACAAACCTAATCAAAAGTATTTACAGAAAACTAAAGTTATATCAACTCCCATTATGAAAATATTGAAAACTACTTAAAATTTTTGAGTTTTTTAAAATCAACTTTTTCAACTTTTATCCTCGATTTAAAAATAAAATGTTTTGATGCAAATAGTTTCTCTAAACAATAGTGACTGCGAAAATAATTTTTCAAAAATCTCTTTGCAAGTATTTTATATGTTTTTTAAAAAAAGGATGATCTCAGAAAAATGTTGTATAAATGGGAGGAAAAAGTGCAAAAAATAGTAATTTTTAGCAATTTTCAAAAAATCATAAAAAATACTAGCGAAGAGATTTTTGAAAAATTTTTGCAGTAAGTTTTAGAATTGTTTAGGGAAACTTTTTGCATCAAAGCAGTTTTTTTTTAAATCGAGGATAAAAGTTGAAAAAGTTGGCGAATTTCCCGAATATTTGACTTTTGTTCTCACAAATTCTGAATTTTAGATACCACACTGGGGAATTTCTCGATCTTTTTGTGACTTTTTTCGTGTGCTGAGCTCGTAGGGTGTATCCAAAAAAAAATCTTTTTTATACATTTAGATACCAAAAATTAAAACAATTTTTTTCAACAGAAATGTGAAGTTGAGCACGTCCTGATCGCAATTTTCCATTAAAAATAAATCGCAAAAATGGAAAATGATTCGAAAAGGTGGACGAATATGTTTTGTGGTAGTTTGTCAAAGCTTTAACTGTTAATTGTCTTTTGTCTAATGTTTTTATCAAGTGTTATTGCAGTAAAATGTTCATACGTGTTTGAGTTTTGTGGAATATTAGTTACGTTGCGCGCGGGTTCTCCCGAAAATTTTTATGTGGCATGCTATTTAGAGAAATGTATTTAACTAATCAATTGTTAAAATGTTAAATTTCGAAAAATCGAGATTGTAGTGTATTTTGCTGTAGCGTTTAACCATTTTTGTCAAGCAATGTAAACGTAAAACCAAGTGAAGTCGAAACTTTAAACGCGTTTTCCTCGAATCCATGCTCTACCAGCATATTCACACGATTACTCAAATTTTTGAGCCAAACGACGCATAGTTAACAGCGCTATTGTCCCTGCCTCGATCATTGCCGATCACTGGACCAAAAAAAAAAGTGAAAAATCTATTAGGGTGTTCACTTGTCCCTAGCAGCGTTGCAGGTTGAAAACGTTGCAAGAACAGCGGTGCTGATTATTAAAAAGATTATATAAAAAAAGTTTGTACTAAGCAAAGGGAGCATAGATCATTATTCATATAATATCGGATAATAAATCGGACAATTTCTGAAAAATGTACGTGGATATGTTTACAGAGAAGGGGTGACAGTTTGAGGTTGGAGCACCACAATTACATAGAAATAGCGACAACAAAGAGCGGACTGGCTGTGATTCTAGAGCACAGTCTCTAAAAGACACCCACGATGGTCCAAAAATATATAAAATTAAGACTTTTCTAAATTGCCTTTATTTAAGTTTTTTTCTTCTACAAATTTATGTAGAGTATATATCTTCCCTACATCTCACATATTTGTATCTTGTAACTAGAAGAGGGTTTAAATATCTAAAAGATTTTTCTGCTGCGAATGAAATACATATGCCTATTCAACAAATAACACTTCACTAAGATCGAGTATAGGCTTACATTGTAATCGTAGCTTGTGCCAAGATTGTTCAATTCGAAATGTTATTATCAGGTAATGTACTTTGTGTCCGGGGCATCGCCCCCATTAAGCATCAAACTATTTGCATTAGATTATACGTAAATAATTAAAAAGTACAAATACATATAAGTATATTAGCTGCTGCGAAACTGCATGTGCTGAGAAATTGCAACGGTGCAGAAATCGGAAAAGTGCTGAATGGCCTGACAATACAAAATATGAATGCGATAGGGCACTATAAAAACTCAATCCCAAAACATTGAAAGACAGTTGAACTCACGGCGACTAAGAGAACGACCAGAAGATCCCATAGTTACCGTTGTCCTTGCTGTCCTAGTTTAGAACAAAATGAATCCCATGAGGGTGCTAAGTCTCCTGGCCTGTCTGGCTGTAGCCGCGATGGCAAGCCCATCCCGTCGCTCGAACGACAAATCTGTCAACCAGGCACTGAAGCCATCGCAATGGCTGTCGCCGCAGGATTTGGAAGCTATCCCTTCCGTTGATGATCTGACTCTTGAGCGTTTGGAGCGCATGCCCCTTGAGAAGGGTGCTGAGTTGTTGCAACAAGTCTGTAAGTATTAGACATTTAAAAATAAAAAAACATGCGATTCTTATGCTCCGTTTTTGCTGTACAGATCATTTGTCGCAAATCAATCATGATATTGAGCCCAACTTTGTGCCTAGCAACGTTCAGGTCTATGTGCCAAAGCCAAACGGCGACAAGATCGTTGCGCCAATTGACGAAATGATCCAGCGTTTAAAGCAGAAGCAGAACTTCGGACAGGATGAGGTGACCATTATTGTGACAGGTTTGCCTCAGACCAGTGAAACTGTGAAGAAGAGCACCCGTAAACTCGTCCAGGCTTACATGCAGCGCTACAATCTGCAACAGCAGCAACAGCAGGGCCAAAAGTACAACCGCGACTCCAATGAGGACAGCAAATATCAGCGCTCTTCCAGCGAGGAGGACTACAATGTACAGGCCAATAACGCTAACACCAACACCGGCGACATTATTGTAAGTATCTGCATTTAGTTAGTTTAGTTGCATGTTGCTCATTTTATACACTTGTAATCTTTCACAGGTTATTGACTTGGGATCTTCGTTGACCAACTACAAGCGATATGCTATGCTGGACATTCAAAAGACTGGTGAAAAGATTGGCAAGTGGATTGTTCAACTGACCAGTGAGCTGCAATTGCCCCACGAGACCATTCACATGATCGGCCAAAACGTTGGTGCCCACGTTGCTGGCGCTGCTGCCAATGAGTTTACTCGTTTGACTGGTCACAAGCTGCGCCGTGTCACCGGCCTGGATCCCAGCAATATTATCGCCAAGAACCTGTACACCCTAGTAGGCCTTTCCCGCGGTGATGCCGATTTCGTTGATGTTATCCACACCTCTGTCTACGGCATGGGCACGCCTATTCGCAGTGGCGATGTTGACTTCTACCCCAATGGATTGGGAGCTGGTGTGCCTGGTGCTGAAAACGTTGTCGAGGCCTCCATGCGAGCCACCCGCTACTTTGCCGAGTCCGTTCGTCCAGGCAACGAGCGCAGCTTCCCTGCTGTGCCCGCTAACTCGCTTAAGCAGTACAAGCAAAACGATGGCTTCGGCAAGCGCGCGTACATGGGCATTGATGCCTCCTACGACATCGAGGGTGACTACCTCCTGCAGGTCAATCCTCAGAGCCCCTTCGGTCGCAACGCTCCCGCCCAGAAGCAAAACAGCTACCATGGTGTGCACAATGGCTGGGAGAGCCAGAAGGACTTTTAATAAGACGACACATAACTCCAGACATCGCATCATATTGAACGAATCTTATTCTTAAGGACAAACAATTGGATATTTATATGTCAAAATGAATAGCAAATAAAGCACACTCTCTTTAAAGAAGTGTCCAAATTTAAGAAAAAGTTAATTATTTCCCAAAGTTTTCCCAAAGGTTTAAGCCTAGAAAAATTCAATTTTCACACAACATAGCTGAGGCAATTTTATCGTGCAATAAGACAGCGTTTTGCGAAATTTGACCTGTAAGTGAGTCAAAATCGAGGTCAAAATCCAGGGAATTACTTGGTATGAACAACTTTTTTGTTTTTGAAGATATCTCAACCAAACTTGCAGATCGTATATTATATTTTGGACTGCCTGTTACATCACAACCAAAGTTTTTCAAAATCGGATTACTTCATCATATAGCTGCCTTAGGAACAATCAGATACAAATTTACCTTTTATATTCTTAAAATATCCTAACCAAACTCACAGATCGTATATTTGGGACTGTCTGTTATATCCTGACCAAATTCGAATCGGATTACTAAGTAATAGATCTGTCAAAGGAATAATCGGATGTAAATTACCATTAAGATCCGTTTTTTCAATGTCTTAATAAAGTTAAGCACAGAAGTAATTCACAAAGGATTTTAAGTCATTTGTTTCATAAGAAATTTCAGTTTTTCAATCAATTTTTAACTGTATAATACTAAAGTTATATCAACTCATACATATTTTGCAAACATTGAAAATTACTTGAATATTTTTGAGTTTTTGTAAAAATCAGTTTTTCAACTTTCATTCTTGATTTAAAAAAAAAAGTTTTCTTGCAAAAAGTTTCTCTGCACAAAATTTCAAAAATCTCCGCTAGTATTTCGTATAATTTTTTTAAAATTGTTAAAATCCGGAAAAGAAAAATTTTGTGTGCAAAAAAAAACAGTATCAAAAATACATATGTGCAAACAGTTCAACGACAGAAAACGCAAATAACACTGTCATGGAGTATTTGAAATTCTTTTGAGAACAATTGGTCGTTATTTCTAACATAAAGTACATGGTTGATATTGGTCGCCTCTGAAAATCATTCGCTGCTTTACTTGTGATGTATCTGTAATCAGTATCTACTGAATGACATACCTATATAGCTCAGCCTAATTAGTTTCTATTTATTTATTTATTTGTACGATTCATTTCTTTTCTTGTGATACCGAAACAAAAATAGTCACTTTTAAATGTGGAAAATTTTCAGCTGAATGCAAAAAGTAGTAATCAGATATTAGTGATGCCTTAATTTAGTTACTGTTATACTACAAAAACGGAAGATTAAAGAGGGTTTGAACAATGGCCCCAATCAATCAATTATGTATCACTAATAAAAAAAAAAATATATTTGATGGACTTCTGGTGAACACTTTGATGCAATTTTAGGGAAAAATCAATAAATAAAATTAATCTTACAACTGAAAACTAAAGCTTAAATTATTATAATTTGCTACTATTTCCATCTTGTAAATTGTTTAATCTTAATATTCTTTTAAAATCAATGATTGTAATAGTGACTAGTGCCTTAAATAGTAAGCGTTAGCTTGTAGCACTAGGAATCGTAATAGAGAAATTAAATTAATAACGATAACATGGATCACTGGTAATCAGATTCTCAGCAGGTTTCGAAATGGTCTTCTCCAGCGGCGATGCACAGGTCCAAACGGTAATCAGATTCTCAGCAGGTTTCGAAATGGTCTTCGGCGCCTCCAAACTTTTGTTAGTTTTAGCACAGGCCCTGGACCCCGGGTTGAGATCCGGCGGGTAAGGCGGAAAAATAAAGCAGACGAGATGAAGTCCGAAAAATGAGATTTGCACTAGTCTTGCGTCACTTTTGACGTGTGGTCCGGCGCGAAATCCTGTTGAAAAGTCCAGTTCGCATCGCCGAAGTGCTGTTGGGCACATGGAATAACCACGGCGTTGAGAATGTCGCGGCGGTAGACTTAATGGTTGATTTTGACCCCTTGATCCACGAAAGCCAGGGATTTCTCTCCGCTGGCTCAATTGTCGCCCCAGAACATGACGGACTTTGGTTTTGCCGATGCTCGACGATGCTCGAAGCCTCAGCGGACCAGATCCTGTCGTTTTGGTGCTCGACGGTGAACAGCCTCTCATCCGTGGTAAGAAGGAGGAGGAAGGAGCTAAACTTTTTGGAGCTTGTACAGCTTAAGTCCAAGGTGCCTCCTCGCCATTTGCCAAACAGGTTCACGTTTCATTCCGGTCTCACTGGAAATTACCCTCATGGAGGCCTTTGGATTTCGCTTCACCTGCTTCAAAATGATCTTACGATCGACAGAAGTGCTCACGGTGCTTTTTCTTCCTCTTCCCGGACGAACGCCTTCATGGCCAAGTGCGCTGTTGGCGCAGCACAGCCGTCACAGTGGAAATATTGAGGTAAAATAAAGGGAGAGAGGAATAAAGAAAAGTCAAATAAAGAGAGATAGAAATAAAGAGAGGTGAAATTAAAGACAACTGCATGAGATAGAAAGAGAAGAGAAAAGAGTGCGAAGAACCGGGCAGTTATTGTTTTGTTTTGTTTACATTTTCGGTAATCTCATTACATCCACCATCGCATATGAATATAGACATGATAAGGCTCAGATCACGTCACATTTTTTGATTCATTTACATAATTTCATATGTACTTACCTGTCGAGCAACGATCTGTGAATTTTCAGCTTCGCCGTCATGCGTTTCAGGATATTGACGCAATCCTCCGCACCAGTCATCTTTACTTTACTCCTAATTGCATTGTTGTTCCTCTTGTTTGTGCTCCACCAGAACTCCGTAAATCAATCAGATTTCACATATTAGGCCGGGCGCACACTGGTAGCGGAAAACTAACAGCTGAGCTTATAGGCGAGCTGATCAGAATTTATCATTTTAATGTTAGTAACTCATTTCTTTTCAACCAATAATGGTTCGCAATTTTTTCCTACTTAAAAAAGTAAAGCTAACAAAGTTTATTATGTTTTATGTATTACATGCATGTAACACATGTAATTAGGGTACTTTTCTTTAAAAGCCAAATATACTACAAATACTACTATACTACTGACTACTTCAGTGTGCCCGCTTTCATACCAGCAGTGTGTTCATTATTTTCGAGCTGATAAGCTCAGCTGTAAGTTCAGCTTTCAGCCACCAGTGTGCGCCCGGCTTAAGTTTTGAGATTTGCTCAGTAAAATGAGCTAGTGAACATGTTCCTATCATATTGTTCTTTCTTGCTCACTTTTGCTCTGTTGTTCATTTTTGCTCAGCTGTTCTTATTTTGCTCAATTGCTCTTCTTGTTCAGTTGCTCCGTTTCGTTTGCCTGTACCCAGCTAATTCTTCTGCCCATTTTTGCGCA
Organism: Drosophila recens; assembly: GCA_037043495.1. NCBI lineage: Eukaryota > Metazoa > Arthropoda > Insecta > Diptera > Drosophilidae > Drosophila > Drosophila recens. The sequence goes on along the minus strand of JBAMBJ010001513.1, from coordinate 107,055 downwards.
CATACTTTTTGGATCTTCTAAGTGTTACTGTTACGGAAATTTTGCATAGTTTACTGAAGACAACCTAATGTTTCTGCATATCCATATGTATATAAGAAGTGAAAATAAGCTATATTCCAGTGTCAATAAAAAACATTTTTTTTTATTATAGCGCTTTACCAATTACCACTATTTGCATTTTATTTATGAATGGTGGCTTTTTACTATTATGTATCAGAGTAATAACTGACATAATAAAGTTCAGATTTTAATTGATATGTAATTGATATGTGAATATTATTATTGTTTTAGCTGAGTATGGTGTGAAGAAAAGTTCCATCTTCTGGTATGGTGTGAAGAGAAATTCCATCTTTTAGGCCTCAACTTCATATAAAAACAACGGTGGCGAATGGTATGGATTCGAAAAAAGGCCTTTACTCCATATAAAATAAAAACGGTGGCGTTAAGTGAAGTAGAAAAATTTGACAACTGTGTATGCTTATTAATATGGACTAGGAGCACACAAACGGAGCTTCCAGTTTAGAAACTGGCGTTGTCCAGTACTGTTGATTGCGCTAAAGCAGAGTACTCTCTAGACGAAAACATTTTGGGCGCTCATAATGCTCGATGTTTTGAAGGCAGGCCTTAAAAATGTGACAGCAAAATACCAAAAATCACTAAAAAGTTGAAAGATTGTTGGTGTTTTGTTGCTGTGGCCACACTGTTGCGTCAGCTGTTCACAACAAACTAATAATTAACATTCAGTCAAGTAGCAGCACATAATACCCTAATTATTAAATTAAAAATTAATAATGATAAAAATCACATCAAAATGTTTATTTTTTCAGTCAAATCCCACAAATTTGGCCTCTGTTGCACCTATTCAATCAGTCTAATTCGCTCTTTATGTTCAAAGATCTCAATCGATGCGGAAAAAAGCGAAACTAGTTAGCATTTATCGCTCGAGCCTCGCGTGAAATAAATTTGTTTTGTAGAAATGGCAGTCATTTAAAAATGAATTTTTACTTTTTTTGTAGTCCAGTGTTCATCGATCATCGAGGCAGGCCTGATAAATGACAATCCAGATTACTTAAAACTTTTAAATAGCAGCAACGGTGTGGTCACACACCAAGGACTATTGCTTGAAATACACATTCTAATCAAGCTACCGTTTCTAAACTATTCCGTACAGTGAATAAAATAAGCCACTTCTTTGATGCAAGTTATAAAAGAGCTGTATAATCAGCAGCTGACAGCAAAAAGTAACGTGTGCACTTGCCCTTAAAGCTCATCATAAGCTTTTATCAGCTGTAAGGGTTGTTCCTTGGAAAATTGAAGGAAAGCTTTCCAGCAGGCGCAAAGTTATCTTGACTCTCACTGTTACTAATAATTTTCCACTTTCAGTTGTTGCTGTGGGCGTTCCACGCTTGACGTTTGATTGTTGACGGTGAAATCTCAATGTAGATAAAAACTGAATCCCATTGCGAATAACAATTTGTTTGCGACTCCGTACTCGCTGTCGATTGCCACCCGTTTCCTTGTACGTTCTGGCTTAAAGGCAGCATTTTGTGATATTTGCTTGCTATCTCGCTACCAATGAACGCATCTCCAAAAAAAGCTGAAATTAACGGTGTAACAAAAATAGCAAGTAAACCAATTTGTTCAATATGCGTGTGTCTTTGTGTGTTAGCGTGTAAAAAGTAGCAATTAGCAAAAAAAAAAAAAATAAAGGAATAAAAGAAGTTTTTCTGTTTTGTTAGACACATACAAGTACTAACTGCTTGCGTTTATTTTAAGTGTATGCTGATGCCTAAGCCATCATGTTGTCATCTATTTACTCACAAACACACACAAGGACACATACAAAAAAATATCCTGTTTAAATTCACTTAAAATATTGGTACTACAATTATTCCATTTAGTTAACATAATAAGAAAAGGAGCAACTACGATAACAACAAATACAAAAGCAAATAAGGCAATTCGTCTGATGACACAGGGGATGCAGGGAAAAATTGCTTTGTCTGTTATGGACAAAACAAAACAATTTAAAACGTAGCAGTCAGCGTGCGTTATCCTGTCTGCCTGTGCGTGTGTGTGTGTGTGTGCGTGTGTTACGAGACAGCAACAACATCAAGGCAAAAAAGTAGCTAAATAAACCAGCAGGAGAAATACCCAAAATAAAATCGAAACAGAACATTAAATCACACGAAAAGAGACGAAGGCTGCAAAATTAAACTAAGTAACACCACAAGGCCAGCAAGCACCCCAAAATGATATCTTAAGAGAGAGAGAAAGAGAGAGAAAGACCATGTGGCTGCTTGCTTCGTCGATGCTCCAGTTACTTTCATTACTTCTCCATGTGCTGCTGTTGATGCCCGTTCATGTAAGTACGAGTACCTGACCCACACATACATATGTATGTACATTGTACATACATATCTACTCGTGGATATCGGCATTTTCATTATGACGAACATGACCGTCGTACGCATTTAAACTGAAAAAGTCAATATTAAACGCGTTTTCAATTTTATTTGTTTACTCTTGCAGAGGGTATCTTATATTTTTCACGAAAACCGTCTAGCATTAAAAGAGGCATTTTCACAAAATAAGCCCCCATGATCAAAAACTTAAAATTGATCGAAGTCCCACATCTTGTGAATTTACCTTTCGCATTTCACATTTTTTAAGTTTTAAGCAGTGACCGCAAATAAGAGTTATGAATGCTAATTTCACCTAAAGCAAGTGGGAAAGGCTATAGTCGAGCTCCCTACTATAGAATACCCGTTACGTATTTAAATAAATTTTAATTATTTTGTATTGCATGCTTTTAGGCACTTGCATTGCTTAAAATCTTTACCACCTTTTATCCGATCTTGGTACGATTTATAAGGATAAAAGTAGTTAACGTTAATTAGTAAAAAAAATCCTGAGATCTAGGCCCCTAACACGGAGGGACAGACGGACATGGCTATATAGACTCGGATGTTGATGCTGATCAAGAATATATATAATTTATAGGGTCGGAGATGCTTCCTTCTCCCTGTTACATACATTGCTACGAATACCATATCCTCTTTTACTTATTTTTTTTATGCTACAGTAAAATGGTACACACCAAAATTCCTATTTCAGTCGGAACTATCGGTATCAGCCAAAAACTTATATTTTCAGTTTATAAGATATAAATCAAATTTAATTCTTATTTTTAATTTTTATTTAAAAAGTCAAAAATAATCATTAATATTACATGATCTGATAATCTGATTTTTTTCAATAAAAATAAAAAAGGAGTTATTTTTGATTTTTATTTTAAAAGCTACAAATAAGAGTTATTCCGTAACTTTTAATTTAAAAATCAAAAATAAAAGTTAAAATTATAGTATTTTTTGGTATTTTTATGATTTTTAGTATTTTTTTTTTGGCTTTTTTTAGTATCAATTGCTATTTTGTTTGCCAATAATTACTATTAAAATAATATAATAATAACTATATAAAATGAAATACAGTCGAACTTCCCTAACTCGAACTTCCCTAACTCAAAGTCTCTCTAACTCGAACAAAATCGAGTGGCAATACTAGGCAAATTTCATACAATTCTACTTCCCTAACTCGAAGTCTCCCTAACTCGAACCTTTTTCGTGGATAATGGTGATTCGAGTTAGGGAAGTTCGACTGTATAATAGAAAAAGTCGGATCCTTAATTTCGTCCTTGAAGAACATGTGATACATCATATAAAAGGTCTTGAATCATAAATGAATAATATTTTTAAATTTTGGTAATACACCACTTGGTTCAAAATATATTCACTTAAACTTTTATTTTTGGTTCTCATCTGTAAAAGGGATTGTTTTTGAACATTGTTCTCATAATATTTTGAAATTCTTTCCTCCCAATATTTTAGATGGTCGCAATTATCAAGATTATTTACATAAAAAAAAAAACATTTGATATTGGCTTACCTTACATCGACGGTTTCGATGTTTCTCCACCTCTAGTTGACAGAACACCCCCAATTAGACTTCTTGTATTATTTTTTAGAGTTGGGATTTTTAGTTCATCTTGCTGAATAAGTTATATCGTTAATTTTTGTTTATCAAACACCTTATTTAGACATTGAAAAAACGGGCCTTAGTTCAGTTATTTAGTTGGTCAGTTAGTCATGAACTATGGACGATATGGTTTCTTTTCAGTTGATCTTGAACAATGAAAGATGAGTAGGTCATTCTGATCAGCTGGTCAGTTGTTTATGAACGATAAACGAAGTGAACCGTTTACAGCTGTTTCTTTTTAGTGGAATGTGGAATGTGTTTTAATTATTAGGATTATCTTTTAATTTTTTGGGTTATACTTATACCCGTATACCCTGGGTTATTTAAAATGAGAAAAAAGTAAATTGGTTTTTTATTTTGGGCTTAAGTAACCTTTCAGATTGCGCAAAGCTTAAAAATATTTGAAATTGAAACATTGTTACATGTAAATAATGAGGAAAATGAATCCAATCGCGGATAATAATTATAATTGAATTTCTCTAAGATACATTTTTTTTAAAGAAATTACTGACCTACTGCGAAATGATCAATTTAGTTCATGATTGACTGAATAAGTTCATTCGCTCATTTTTCAGAACGAACGACACAACTCTATTATTTTTGTGGGTTTATTTAATATTTTTTTTTGTGTTCTGTTTTTTCTTTTGCTTTGACAATGTTATGATATTTGAAATGATATTTTTGTTTGGTTGTTTCAACAGCTTGCTCTTTCTGTTGTAGCCATATATGTACGTATATTTAGTTGTATTCTGTCATTCTAATGCTTATTAATAGCCTTTACAAATCAAAGCCTATCGGATGACTTGGGCTGACACAAAGCTAATTGTTACAATTGATGCTCTTCCTTTACTTACAGGTTACGGCGCGATTCTGTGAGGGTGGACACATCTGTTCTCTGCCACGCGAGTGTTGCACACAGGGCTGTTGTCCGCCGTATCAAGGCGGACCACGGCAGTTACCTCCGCCATCAGAGCATGTGCTGAACTTGTTCTTCATCAGCCACTGGTTTTTCTGGTAAGTGCGGCTGTACAAGACATAAGATTCCTTCAGGGACAGCGTCATCTTGGTTGTATTTAGACTCAGAGTCCCCAACGACAAGACAAGAGGCTCTGCACTGCGCTCAACGTAGCGCCGCCGGGGCTGATTGACATCAAATGGCATAGTAGATACGCCAATATGACTACGTATATGATTATTATTATTGACAGCAAAGGTGGTCCCTGACTTAGTTACGTCAAGCCAAGTAGTGACCTTATGCAAGTCGCCCCCGGGTACCCAGGCAGACGCCGAGAGAACCAAATGACATTGCCAACTAATGAGATAGTGTCCGTTGTTACCCCACCACCATTTTCCTTTACTTATTGGGCACATACATACATATTCAAAACTCATGACGCCGAAAAGCCAGCAACAAACCAAACAACCACGTCTTTCAGTTGGCACTCGATTTTGAACGCATCAAGCCGTAACTATAAGTTCTGTGTCTTTGTCTGTTTAAGCGCCTTTCATGGGCTTTTTCATACAGACACGGCAGCTACAAACAGAACAGTAAACGAAACAAACGTGGATTGTTAGATCTTATTGACATCTTGATTAACTTCGAATTCTGTTCTTTCCTACTTAGGTGCGTGGTAGTGGCCGTTATCTTAGCTATACTCTGTGCTTACTCGCTGTGGAAGAAACGACGCACACTTTGCGGATGGGGCTTTACGGAACATCATACACAGTCCGAGGGGGACTCAGCTGGCTCGTGCTATGCCCCACCTCAATACAGTCGCTGCAATTCATTTCATCATCCGCCGCCACCCTACACGGAGGTGAGTTTTCGTTCAAGAGCCTGACTTTTGATGATGCAAACCAAATTAAAAATGTTTTAAATACGTGCCAATATTTATAATCCGCAAAAAAAATCCTTGATGGACCGCGAGTTATAAAAAATTTACATGGTCTTTGGGGCCTTCCATGGTCCTTTTTTCCTGAATCTTAAAGTTCACAGTTTGTCCATGTACGTTTATTATTTTGTAACCATATATTATATCAGTAATTTACTAAAAGACTTAAAAAATTTTTGTAATATTTCCTTGGTGAACATTTTGAAGAGTTGTTATTATTTTCAATACAATAATTCGCTTTTTTGCCTCTCCGGGGTGTTGTCAAGGGCTCCATTGCAAGACTACGAAAAAAGTAAATTTATGTTAGTAAGTTTAGTCAAAAGAAGTTTGGCACTCGACACGTTGCGCAAAAGGTCCCGATTCTTCATACCTAATACAAATAACTTTTTTGCGTCGTGTCGAATGCCAAACTTCTTTTCAAAGAATAATTAAATATAAAATTGAACATCGTTCGTCACAAAGTTATACAGATATGCATCATAAATCAAATATCATATTTAAATTTTACAATATATTGAAGTTTTAAATTGCTTTGTTTCATTCTACGCGTATTTTTGATAAGAATAATTTAAAATTAAAAAGAAAATCACCAAAAGGTTCCAAGGGCCTGTTTAAGTTTATGACTTTGGATGTTTCCTGCTGAATAGGATAAAGTATTGATCAGATATCATTGGTGATCAAAGTTAACTGCTGAATGTCCCCATTAAATCGAAAAAAGCGCTCCACAATAAAAAAGTACAGTCCACTAAAATCAGAATATAAGCTTTTGTGTCGTTTGTTATTAACTCAGTTATGCTCGTTGGCAGCAATCAACACTGAAAATCACAACAGACTTTTAGAGAATAACCAAAGATCATTTTTGAAAAATATAAATATAACATATAAATTGCTTCAATATACTTTGTTTACATATTGGTGATTTCGGTGTCGATCCCCCTGAATACATTGAGATCCTGCGTGAGAATTAGTTCCTTTCCGAGGGTTCCAGCACGATAATTTCCAAAAGCAAGGCAGCTACATGTTCTCAAGCAGCATAGTTACAATAAACTAAATTGTTAATATTTCACCATTTTTTTTCTGTGCAGGTGACTTCAAAGCCGGATCTCTATCCACTCGTTTTCACATGCAACAGCGAAAATAGCAAGGGAAATGGCGGGTCCAGCTATCTGATGGTGCAATACTTTCGCAACTATATTATACGGCCGGCAGGATCACTGAGTGCTACCAGTACTGTAGACTCGCTTAGCTCAAGTTTCATTTGTAATGCTAATGAGGCCAATACACTGGTGCCACCGCCCTATTCCCGTGCGGCTAGCCCTGAGCTGAGTTTACAATATGACACTCATCGAGAACCACAGTCCAACTCGCAATTGGCAGCGCCGCAGTACGGATTACCTCGCTCTGCATCTCAGCTGGTGGAGATGGAATATCAGCCGCGTCAAGCCTACCCGACTCACTATGCTACCATTGCACTCGGCGGTGTTGGAGGCACTGGCGCCGGCCAGGCGCATTACAGTACACGCCTGCATACATCACACAGCGGACAGTTCTCGTCGGATGAATCGGTTGGGGAATCGGCAAACGGCATGCACATAAATGGTGTTGGAGGTGGCTTTCTTCAGTCGCACAGCGATCAGCATTTTCGCTACATGGCAAATAGTACCAGCAGCCTTAGTGATATTTTTGTGAATAACAGCTGCGCAGTTGGCTTGGGCGACATCTCGGCGGATGTAGCTGCAAGTGGAGCGGTCACGCAAGCGCCCTCGCTATGCAGTCTGGCTGCAGGAAGCACACAGGTCATATACAGTAACGGCTGCATACAGACCCATCCGCTGCACAGTTTAGTGAATAACAGCTGCCAGCTAGCGTCAACAGTTGAAGCAGCTGCAACAGCGGCGGCACCTACAACAACTAGCATAGTGTCTGGAGTGAGTAGTCTCTCAAATATTGGAACGCCCGGCTCACCGCCTCAAGCCACGAGTCCAACAGGTGAAGAGCGCGAAATTTTGGACCAGATACGGCAGCTGCAAGAAGGTGATAGCTACGAGCGGTTGATGCTCACCAGTGGAGTCAATCACCGATTTCAGCATACTATGTCCGCGCCCATAACACGACCTTCCACACTGCAACAACAGCAACAAATCGCTTCAGCACCGATGCCGAATGCAGCAGCACACAGCAAAAGCAAAAAATTATATGCGTCCAAGTCGCCTAACAAAGCTTTGTATATTCCCATGGCCGCAATTGCGCCACCTTCCGGCCAACGCTGTGTGCTCAAGAGTCCTGTAAGCAGCGTTGTTTACGGCGCTAGTTTCATCTTGAACCGTGGACGCGTGGCGCGCAAGGGATGGATTTCTCGATCAGCACCCTCCACGCCGGGTTGCGGACTACCACCCAACCGGTTAGGGGATGATAGTCCATTACTCAATGAACACGACGAGGATGCCATCGACGAGGCACATGGTGAGCAATTCGAATAATATACGTATTCAACGGCTCCATACAATGATAGCGAAAACTCAAGCATCAATAAATATAAGCTTTTAATCAAATTGCAGATGGTGAACATTTTTGTAGAGCAAGATACTCATAAAAGGATTGTCTGTTTATGAAGGTATTGGGATGTAGCTTCCGAGCGTCACAAATAAAAGTGTCAAAAAATACAAAAAGAAAAGCTGTCTTTAATTTTAATATAATATATCAATGACCTATTTACAGCTTATGATGAAAATCACAACAGCAAACAGAAATATTTCCTTCCTTCTAGTAACAAGTTCTTTTAATGGCATTTCTAAACCACCCGGTACTGGTTGCATTGAAATCAAATTTAACTAGTACTTTAATTTACAATTAAAAATATATCGTTTATTTGATTTAAGCTGAAAAAAAATAAGGAATTTTTAGAAAATAATATATTGTTCTCTAAGTCTTGGATCTCATTGTGATTTCCAATTGGCTGCCTCCGAAAATGCTTTTTTGGCAAATTGAATTGCATTGTCGTACATACGAAAATATATTTTAAAATTTATTCATATTTGGTTAATACTAGACTAATTATAATCAGGGGTTAAAACCTTAACCGAAGCCGTTAACCTGTATTAATCGATTGAGTTTTGGAACCGTAACAAAACATCTACATATATTGTATCGAAACCGAAATTATTCTAACCGAAGAACCGTTCAGTACACCATTTATTATATCAGTTAGAATCGGTTTAATCAAGCATTAAATTTGATTATGTTGCTAAAGTTTGGTATGGACGTAGAAAAATAGGCCTCGAAGAAGGCAAAACTTGATATGTATCTCAATCTGGAGGAAAAAAACAGCTAAGAGGCTCAAGCTTGGTACTGACGTGAGATAAATTTTTAGCGGCGGAAAATGCTCAGTATTTAGCTGTCGACGAGCGTAAAGCCATAGCTGCCAATGCAACACGGAAAAATAACAATAAGTTGAGTGGTAACTCTATGCGTCAACAGCGGCTTATTTAAAAATGAACATGCAGAACTGATTTTGATAAAAAGAGGAAATAATAAATAGGCAATGAAAATGTAAATTAAAGTTAATATAGGAGAAATATGTGACGGCACAGCGCGTATGAGTGAACCCATCGCCTTAGAACTTTTTACGTAGATTCTTCCTCTATATTAATGAAAATATACAAAATTATCTAATTTATGTCTATAAAAACAATTTTAGCTTTCGATCTTGCTTAAATTCTACCAATATTGTCGTCGTTATTGACCTAATTCAGAAAGTCTTCATCGATTTCACTTGTGTGCCAGGCATTTATCTCCAATATACCTAGCGAAACTCTAAACAATTCGATGTTTCGCAAGGCCTGTCAGCCGTTCCTTATCTGGCAGCTCTGTTTTTAGTTTAAGTTTAGCTTTCCTCAGGACCGACAAGCGGAGATAAATGTCAAGTTCTTCTTCACATTATGTTGATTGTGCTCACGCTAGGTCTTTTATCTCACGTCAGTACCAAGCTTAAACGCCGCTAAAAATGTATCTCACCTCCGTACCAAGCTTTCAGACTTTTTGTGGTGGTAGCCCGATTGATTAATAATCGGCCAGAGATGCAACCTTTTTTTTATCAAAAAATACGTTACGGCTTCATACCGGTCTCAGTGTAAATAGGCTATAACAATATTGGCAAGAAAATAAAAACTTAAATTCAGAAGAGATTCAGTGGCATGGGATGTAAGGAATGAAATTTAAATTGGAATTTTTCGGTGAAAAATTATTAATTTAAAATTGACTTGATACTTAGTTTAGATAAGTTAAAATATAACTATTACAATTTGCGGAAGAAAGAAATTCACTTAAGACGTTATTGCAGACATCATTCAACCACCTAGTGCGGATCACCAAGAAAATCACTACATAAATCTATTTTTCCAAAATGGGAAATCCTCAATACATTGTTACCATAAATATTAAAAGAAAATTAAACCAACTATTCACAATTTTTAAATAATAAAATCATTTATTTCGAGACAAAATGAAAGTCTTATAACTTGGTCGCATCCTAACTGATTAATTGTGATTGATAAAATCAAATAAGACTTTTTTAGTAAAAAACAGAATTTATAGATATATCACAAACTACAAGCTCTATAGTTGATAGTTGACTTGTCTGTCAACTAACATGCAGTAAAAGGCATTTCGATTCAAACTAAAAAAATTGATAGATTATTAACTTGTTCTGCTCTTTCAATACGTCTCTGTTTCATAGCTGTTAACCTAATGTATAAATTGTAAAAATGCACAGTGGTCCAAACGCCGACAAATTTGGTAGAAATTTGATTTTTTAAGTTTTATTTGGGGCTGTTAAAAATCGATGTGGTACAGTTAAATTTTTTAACTGATCGTTTGGCGCAGCCTTTAACTTTGCTCGCATTGCAAATAAGAGCACATTTGAAATCAGTATAAAATAAAATCTGCGTCATTACTTGTTTTCGTAATTTGTCTTTGCTTATATGCACATACATATGCGTTTTTGTAAAGTGGTGTTATTAGCATTTCCAACCTTAAACTTGTTGTGTTGCGTGGAATAAAAGTAAGTATGTTGGATTGATGTGGATTGTCGTAACTATTATGTCGTAACATTGTTAATCGTCAATATGTAAGTATGTAGTGGGATAGTATTCATCTTTTTTGTTCGTTTTTGCCCTTTTTTTAAAAAAAAAAAAATGTACATGTTGCAGATGTGCATTTAAGCTAAAAATTCGGAGAGGTAAAGACATGGTCAAATTAAAAAACAAAACAAAAAATATAAATTCTGTTATAGCCTAACTAGGATTTCTGTCCATTTGCAAGTCTTTAGCTTTGTATATAAATATTTTATAGTTTCTTTAGACTTTACATGCGAGTATATTTAGTATATACTATGACCATAAAGTGTACCATATTCAGGTCTGTGTCTACTTTTTCAAATTTCTGCCAACATTTTTGGCATTTGGACCACTGTGCTATGTAACATGTTCGTTCGATGTATTTTCAATGCATGCCATCAAAAGTTCGTTAATTTAAATAACTTAAAATATATTCTTAATTCGATGCGATGATGCGGTTCTTGTTGCTTTTTTATACGTACATATATACATACATACATATGTACATATGTGTATTTTCACACAGGTTACACTTGTTTTTAGTTAAATTTAAAGATTTTATTAATGTCATATGACCATAAATAGCAAACTGAAATTTATTGTAGAATAACTTTTTAATAAAAAAGTTTCATAGATATTATAATACATATGTATGGTAAGTAGTTCAGAATATTACAGGTAAATGGGATCAGTCCAGCGTACATATGTATGTACATACATACTACATACTTACATACATTGTGTAAAGCTCTACGATTGCGCAGCTTGCTTGTATTTCACGTCGGCAACAATGCCACAACAATGACAAACAGCCAACCGATAAGCCGACCAACGAACCAACCAGCCAGCAAAATGCGCAGCCAGCCACCAATCAACCTTATGGTGACGGCAACGCGACGTCGCGACGGTGGTCGGTGGTCGGTTGTCGGTCGTCGGTGCACATGCGCACTGCTGCGAGCCACTGTAACTACAGTGCTGGTTGAAAACCAGTTATAAGTCAACTTTCATTCCGAGCAGACGTGTCAGGCGTGCGGATCGGATCGGATCGTGTTTTTGTGTTGTGCTGTGTTGTGTTGGTTATCTTTGGCAACAACGAACTCCGTTAATAATTTATGTATTGTATGTATAGTATGTGCATTCGTATTTGTATGAATGTACGCACTCTCGCTTCTGCATATATGTACATATGTACATACACATAAAATTCGTACATATGTTTGTATGTAAATTTCACGTCCGTTGTTAATTGTTAATAAAAAAAAGTTGCTATCCAGGCCAAAAATGCTGCTTTTTGTTACAAACTTTTTTTAAAGTGAACGGTTCCATGAGTGAGTTTAGCAACAGAAAAACAACCTTAACTCCCACTCTCAGTGTGAGAACACGAAAACAGAGAATGTGAAAAAGCGAAATCAAAAGTTCTGACCAAATTTGTATACAATGTATGTATATAAACGAGCGTGAATATATTAATGAAGTAAAAGTGTATTTTGTTTGTGAATGCAAGCATACGTACATACATATGTATATGCATAGTATGTATGTATGTATGTATATAAGAAACTTAAATCGGTATCAATACTTTAATGTTGTTGTGAGCGTATTGGACTTTCTCATATGGACTTTATTAACTTGTCTTAAAGCAATTTAATGAAACACTAGATAAAATTGATTGACTAAAAAGATTTAGCCCAGTGGCGCTGGCACAAATATTAGACAACAACAAAATCAACAGCTGATCGATAATTATGTTAATTATAATTAGTGAAATTAACATGCTGAAACTGTGCTATTCACCGAAATCTATTCCAATGTAATATACATACATAAATATAACTGAACAGGAAATTTGCAGATCATGATTTAAATATCTTTCAGATTCGAAGCCGAATGTTATATACCAAGTATACAATCTTTCAAATCATTCAGATTCAAAGCCGAATGTCATATACCAAGTATCATGTGTACGTAGTATTTGTATTATGTATGAATGTACATACAATCTCATGGCAACACGAACGACTTGTGGTGAAAATTTAATTTGAATGCTATGTGAAAATCAAGCAACGTACGGCATCGGCTCACAAGCTATTGAATATACATATGTAAATTAAATATCTGCATATGGTACATGCATACATATGAATATACTTTTATACCCTGTACCAGGGTATACCCTATTAAGTAAATAATTATTAGCTACAAGACTGTCATAACTAAAAAAAAACACGATCTTAGAGATAATTATGCAGAAATTAGTATTCTTTATGTTCTGTTCCATTGTATGTCAAAGTTTCAACAATTATATCTTTTATGTTCTTAAAGTCTTTTTTAGACATTGAAAAAACGGGCCTTAATGTGAGAGTAAAAAAAAGTATTCTTTTTACTGCAAGGTGGTACTGAATTGAATACTGAATGCGCGTTTTTCTCAAAATGTTGTCTTGTAAGTACTGACAGTCTTATAGTAAATGAGCTATATATTTCTTTCTTTCTACATCGACTATCCATCCAATTAAAGGCACTTAATTATAGCTTTCTGTATACCATACTCAGATCAAGTATACTATCTAAAATTTTTTTGAAATCGTACGCACCTCCCCCGCCAATCAAAATGATTTAATTTGCAAGTCCATTTCTGAACGTATTCTTTTTCAAAAATCTACATATGTTATTTATTACTGCAATGTGGTCCAGAATCCATTTTTTTTTTTTTTTTGCATAAAGTCAAAGTTTTAAGCTAGGGACTTGAAATTTGGCATAAAATTTTGTTAGACTAATTCAAAATATTAATTATTTTTCTGACTATTAGAAAATATTTATACAAAATATTTAAAAATTTAATAGCAAAAATACGATATACATCAAAATTTCGACTTTATGCAAAAAAAAACGGTTTCTGGACCACAGTGCACTGAGCAAGATATTAAGGTATTACAAGCGGCTTAGATCAGGAGTAAGAATAATTTGTGTGCTGTTTTCACGCTCAATATACCCGTAACTTAGAAAGCATCTCCAACCCTATAAAGCAGCGGTGGGCCCGAAATCTGAATTCTGGAGCACTACAACAACGAAACACACACTTCTTTTTTACCCATATGTTGTTGCTTGAAGTGTCAAAATGCCTTAACTTAGTTGGGAGCAGCCGCTGGCTCCCGGAGCCCATACATGCCCACCGCTGCATGCCATGACTGTCTGTCCAACCGAATGAGCCCCTAGATCTCAGAGTATAAGAGCTAGAGCTACCAAATTTGGCAAACAGACTTCTAGAAGTCACACGCAGATCAATTTTTTGCTACACATCCTTTCTCTCCCACAAACTGCGAAAAACCACCACACACAGGAACAACGTTTTTTTTTTTGGTAATTACCGCTATCTATTATTATGATCTTTCATGCAACATAATTACAACCAAATCGGGTAAATATATACAGCTGCAAAGTTTGTAAGCATTGTAAATGTATTTAACGGGTATCTTATACATAGACGGGGCCTCGACGTGTAGTCTAAATGCTTGTTTCTTTTTAATTATAATCCAGTTCTAATTGTGTACATAACAATAACGGTTGTATGTTTTGCGCATTTTTTTCGGAATCAAGCTAAAACCAGTGGTGTCCAAATGCCAAAATTCTTACCTATGGGAAAGCAGCTTATAATTCTGCCGGCGCGCCGCGGCGTCGCAGCCAACACACGTTCAGAGAGAGAGGCTTGTTTTCGGCTTGTTCTCTCACGACGTGTGGCTTCGGCCTTTTGGTTTCTCACAAAGCATCTGATCGACTGATGTTTTCTGATGTTAGTCACTGATCTGCGTTCAATGAGAAGGCCCCGTACACCGGAAGAGTTTTATCATACACTGCAATTTATGTTTTGCTCTCTTTACTTTGTCAACTGTTCCAATGCGACACTTCGAATATGCTTTCATTTCATTTTTCAGTGTAAAGCAGTTAAACGTCACGTTGACTTCGTGTTTCACTGCTACGCACACAAGCGCAGTGTTTGATTGCGTTAATTTTTGACACCACTGCTTTAAATTTTACTATGAAAGCCCGACTTGCAATAGACTTTAAAGTTTAAAAACTGAGTGTATGAATTAATTTTGTGCTTTGTGTATGCATATATAAGATCAGTTAGAAAATTATCAAACCTTTAACCGGACGTAAAAATCTGGAATAACTGGAGCGTTAAAAACCACATTACTTCCAAAGTAGACTCCTTGCTTTTGTTTGCCCCTCATTCGGCTGTCGTTGCAGTCGTAAAGTCCTTTCTCGTCTGGAATACCCTCCCAGTAGTTCAGGCCCATAATTAAAATGGAGGAGTAAGGAGCCTATTTAACCAGAGAAGTTCGTCAAAAAACTTTAAGCCAAGCGTAATTATTGTGTTGGAGTATTTTCGTGACGGAAGAGTGAATTTCCTGACGACTCCTTAAACCAGTTGTACACTCACCACTCCCGAACCTGTGCGAAGCGTCGTCACCGAAAGCCATCTGAATCTTCGGGATTGTTCCACCTCGCTGTCGGTCAGCCTCTGCCAAATTGCGATGCAGTAGCGCTGCTCCAGCCCTTCAAACATTATAATTGCACTAATCGACGGCAACTTAAACTACTATAGATATAAATAAATTATAAAAAAAATCCAATGTGTGTCAAAACGTTCAAGGTCGAGATTGTCAGATTGTCGAAATTAAAAATATGTTTGGATACTTTTCTAACACACTTCGTGTACATTGTATGTATAAGTATGTACAATGTGAACACATATATCAATCATATCTCTAAAGACTCATAAAACTTGATTTTTGAATTAATTCAGCATAAATATTCGTTATGTCCAGTTCTATATTGCATACAAATTTCACATTATTAGCTTGTATGCTTTTCGTGTGTGAAAGTACACTTAAGTATTTTACACTTAAATACCTTCAAGCCAATAAGCATTACAGATAAAGAATGAGTTTGGAATAGACGTTCAATCGAAAATATTACAATGGATACTACATCAAGGCGGGAGCTACTTATTTGAAATAAGTAGGCCACTAAACCGTAATAATTTTGACCGAAATAAGAAAGCTCTTTCCCTTTGCAACCAAACAATAAAGAACAATAAAACAGGGCTTGCCTACAATGCTGTTCAACTTATTTCCCATCTCTCCAATCACCTGAGCTCCATCCTATGTAGAATTTTTTGCAATGAGCTAGATATTAGGCTTATAAAGCTTTCGATAGCAACGTACTGTGCTAAAGTACTGTGCAGAATCCTAATGTGGACCATTGCATAAGTTATTTACTTTGTACGGTGATTCCTCATCTTTTCCAGAACAATAGAAAGCCTCTTATATTATATTATTTTTACACAAAGAGGGTATTGAGTCTGACAATTATAATTATATAGATATTTTTAAACTGTCTGCAATTTCGAGGTTGTTTCAGAAGATTACAACTTCTCATTTCCAACATTTATATAGTTCTATTATCTCACCTACTCAGCACGGGCTTATGAGATGTACAATAGATCCACAACCACTAACCCTAAAGGATTAAAGAAAAAGATGCAAGCTGATGCTATTTATACGGATTTAAGTAAAGCTTTCGATTCTGTAAATCACTCACTATTAATTAAAAAGCTTGATCTTCTTGGTTTTCCGAGCAACCTTCATACGGCATGGTGGTCATCTTGTCCCATTAGTTTTCACGTTATTTATAAATGATCTTCCATCTGTTTTATCTTATTCCCATGCACTTACGTATATTGACGGATGACGTCAAGCTCTGCTAACCGTATAGTGATCCTTTTTCTTACAGTTTCCTGCAAGCCGACCTAAGTGCATACTTTTATTGGTTCCAAGCTAATTTAGTAACTCTTAATAGTTCAAAATGTCAAGTAATGTCTTTCTATAGATCTTGGTGCCATACTTCACAGTATTTATTTCGAATGATCACCTAATGACTTGGGTATAGTTATAGATAGTCGACTTAAATTTGATAAGCTGTGAATGGGAGTATATTATATATTTATATCGTACTTTTTTTCGTTTAACTTTCAATGATATTATTATTTAAATTTGAATGTCCAACTTTTCTTAATATTATGCCGGCTGCTTTAAGTTTGACAATAAATAAAAAGAAATAAAGCAGTTTTAATGAATAATTGGTAGAAATTAAAGAAAAAATCACTCGAAGATTTGTTAATTTCTTAGCAATCTTCTTTAAAAACATTACGTAACAAAAATGCAAGCTCATAAAACATTTAGTTCCTAATTTTTGATTGAATTTTTGCATATTGTTTTGTTGACTGTAACTTTTTTCGTTTTATTATATATACATATATATATAACATAATATTTATACATTAATACAAGTACAGAAATGTTTGCATAAATTGGTGATGCTACAACTACAAATACAACGACTAATCCACTGCCAATAACAGCATAAATCAAACAATGTGTTGCTTTAGCCACAAGACATTGTTCGTCTCGGCGACACCTCGACTGGAAAGTGTTTGGCAAAGAGTCATGGCTTTTTCAAAACATATGAATATTCAATGCATAATGATGATAATGATGATGATGTCGCTGATCACAGCCGGAAATTGCCACAGTGAGTACCCAGCTTGCAAGTTTATCAATGGTATTGAAATTACGATTATTATAAATGCACATTCGATATAATTATGGTACAAGCCCACCTTGATTATTGCTATGATCCGGAAAATGTTTAAAGTACAGCCAGTAAAAAGACTATGTCGTCAATACATTTATATTTATATTTATAGCGCAAAGCTAATGGGCACGTTCACCAGGCTGTTTTGCTCCGTGATCATTTGCCCGATACCTCTGATTTTTCTGATGATCGGGTCTAATACTGTATCTTGATACCAAATTTTATGTATCATTATACTCGAGTTTGTACGAGTATCATAAGAATCTTAGTGTACCTAGCTCGCGAACGCTTTTAGAAGTGCTCGGACTCGGATCTAATATTTTGCTCTCGAGTTAGATTTATCTCGACAAAATACATACATACGTATGTACATTAATGTAAATATATTTTTAAAACATTTATAACCGAAAAGGCAAAACCGAAGTAGAACCTTTTATCGAAACAGTTGTCTCGGGACGTGCCGGAACCGTAACCGAAATTTGTTTCGGCTTGAATCCCTGAAATTTCTAGATTGCATTGGTAAATTATATAATATAAATGTGTTGATCAGCATCAATATCCAATGTAAATGTGCTAGGATACCCGGGATACCAGAGTATCTCGTAGTCGAGCCCTTTTAACTCAAGCTTTTTTGTCACTATTTAAGTAAGGTATAACTTGAACTACAATTTGCTACTCTACAATTTTGGAGGGTTGAAACCTTGATTTTAAAAACATTAGGTATATGAGAAATATGAGTGATTTGATTTTAGCCAAGATAATTAAATGTTTTTATACTTATCTCTTTAAAGTATGTGGTCCACCAGCGGTTTCTCTTAATGCAAAGGTGCGCACAGTGAACGGGGAAACTGGTATTTCGGAGGCTCATTACACATGTGATCCTGGCTACGAGCTATTTGGCTCGGCCACAATAAAGTGCGATGCACGCACTGGCTGGGAACGGGAACTGCCGTTCTGTGGCGTCAATGTAGCCTACCGCAAGCCGGTCAATCAAAGCTCTTACACTCGCAGTGGTCCTGCCAGCTATGCAAACGATGGCAAGGCTGGTAATAAGGTAGCAAACACAATACTAACCATAAAGAGTTCCATGCATTAAATGAGTTAATATTGCAGAACCCGGATGGTCAAGAGTGTTCGGAAACGCAAAAGGAGCCGTCACCTTGGTGGCGTGTAGACCTTCTGACACCGCAGGCGGTTCATGTGGTGCGCATTACCACACGCGGCTGTTGCGGGCATCAGCCACTGCAGGATCTGGAGATCCGTGTGGGCAACAGCAGTGCAGATCTGCAACGGAATCCGCTGTGCGCATGGTACCCGGGAACACTGGACGAGGGCGTTGTGAAGACATTCACCTGTGCCAGGCCGTTAATTGGCCAGTACGTGGCCATCCAATTGGTTGGCGTTGAGGGCAGCCTGAGCCTCTGTGAAGTGGAGACATTTACCAATGATGAATTTTCCGTTGATCGCTGCCTGAGCCCCAAAATAGGTGTTGACACCGTGGTGACGACATTTTCCAAGACATGTTACGACTTTCACATTACGAAAGGTGAAAGCTTTGAAAAAGCTCAAGCTATTTGTAAGCAAACAGGTAAGTGGCTACATAGAATACAATTAATCAAATAACACAACTATAAATAGTATCTTTCGAACAAATAAATAAAAACATCTTTTTGTTGCAGGCGGTGACTTGGTGCATGAGTTTGGAGGCGCTACAAATCAATATATACTGTCTGAATTAGAACGCCGGAAATCAGAATTAAAGCCGCAATTAGTTTGGATTGGAGCACAAAAAGAACCCGGAATTACATCCCGCACTTGGAAGTGGGTGAACGGTATGATCCTCAATATCTATCAAGGGTGCCACAAAGAGTTTGCACTTAAAAAAAAGTCAATTTTGGTTTTAAGCTGTCAGTATAACTATTGAAATGAATGGATTTTATTCCCGTATCGTTTCCAGGCCAACTTGTCCAGAAGCCAGCCTGGGGAAAGGATCAGCCAAATAATTACAATGGAGAGCAGAACTGTGTTGTCTTCGATGGTGGTCGCAATTGGCTCTGGAATGATGTAGGATGCAATCTGGACTATCTTCATTTCATTTGCCAACACTGTAAGCTCTTACTGTTCTTCGGATGATAACTATACTTATGTGTATAACTATATTTTTGCTATGCAGCACCTTTGTCGTGCGGCTCGCCAGATGCGCAGCTAAACACAACTGTGTTGGGTAAGAAATTCACATTGGGCGAGAAGATACAATACGAATGTCCAAAGGGGCATTCGCTGATAGGCTACGAGCAGCGCGAATGCAAAACTGATGGTACATGGAGCGGAACAGCGCCCAGCTGCAAATGTGAGTATCAAATAACGAAAATTATGAATACAGCTTGATTTGAAGTACCAGTATATTATATACGAGCCCAAAACACGATATCGTATTGGTAATGTAATGATATCACTTCCAAATATACTTTTTTCTAACAGACAATTTTATTCTCTTACGGTAGAAGAAAAACTTTTTTTGTAATTTCAACAACAGCAGCAAAAACATTAGTTTATAATAATAAAGCATGCCGTAAGAGTTAAAAGTGGTTTGGGCTCGTATCTTGCGCTCATTATAAAATGAAAAACGATTCAATTTAGTTTGTAGGTGCTTGGGCACAGGGTGTCCTAATGTCGAGTGCGCTCGACTGCATGTGCCTTGTATGTGATTTAATGCGCCTTCATATGAATTGTGCGCATGCGCGCAGGATATCTCGTTGTCGCGCTCTCTCGATTAGAGCATTCGTACTTGATGTATTCAATCAAATGATCGATTTTGCTTAAATATTCACAGACGTTGACTGTGGAGACTTGCCCGAACTCAAGTTCGGATCCATACACTTGTCGGAGGAACGTACTAGCTATGGCGTTGTGGCCACTTATAGCTGTCATGAGAACTACACGCTAATTGGCAACGAGAACCGAACATGCATGCAAGATGGCTGGAGTGGAAAGGACCCAGAGTGTTTGGTGGACTGGTGTCCAGATCCTCAGCGCATCACCGGTGGCAATGTGCGCTTCACTGATAAACGAGCTGGTTCCACAGCTATATATTCGTGTGAACCTGGCTACGTACTTGTAGGCGAATCGGTAAATAATCAGAACATTTACATAAATGTATTCACACATACACTAGCCAGAAAAACTATGCGTACAACCTTTATTTTTACTTAAACAGCTATTGTAAGTCAAGTCTTCATAGTAAAAAATATGTTCATGGGAAAAATTTTTTGAAACAATTCTAAATCTCTTCAATCAAAAATCTCTTCGCTAGTATTTTTCATGATTTTTGAAAATTTCTAAAAATCCACTTTTTCTGTGAAAAGTAGGAAAAAGGGGTTAAAAAAGTAATTTTTAGCAATTTTGAAAAAATCATAAAAAATACTAGCGAAGAAATTTTTGAACACTTTTTCAATGGGTACTTAATGGGTTAAGGAAATTTTTGCATCATTCAAACGGAATTTAAGCGCCCTTTTAAAATATATTTTATATACTAAGAAGACTTGTCTTACAATAGCTGTTACAGTAAAAAAAAAGGTTGTACGCTTAGTTTTTCTGGCTAGTGTATTTATGAACATAACATTTTCATGACCATATGCATTTTTAGGTAATTTCATGTGGACTAGGTGGTGAGTGGTCCAGCAAAACACCGTCTTGCAGATTCGTCGACTGTGGCGCGCCCGTTCGACCTGATCGGGGTGTATCCATTCTTCTGAACGGCAGTACAACGGTCGATTCTGTGGTTAAGTATGAATGCGATGAAGATTACTGGCTCGACGGGCCTTCGGAGTTGTATTGCACTAGAGATGGAAAGTGGTCAGGCGATGCGCCCATCTGCGAACTGGTGACGTGTGAGACCCCACAAGTGCCAGCTGGCTCCTTTGTAATTGGCTACGACTATAATGTGCACTCGAAAATCAAATACAACTGCGACCCTGGCCACATTATGCACGGACCACCAGTCCTTGAATGTTTGGACTCTGGTGAGTGGAGCTCCGATGCCCCCATCTGTGAATGTGAGTCTAAACTGCGATTTAACATACAGCAATGGAATAGTAGCTAAACAGTGACACTTGCAGATATCGACTGTGGTCCCATATTGTCCATACCATATGGCAGCGTTAAATACGTGTCCAACACAACATACGTGGGCTCCGAGGTAATCTTTAGCTGTACGCAATCGCATAAGCTGAGCGGCGTGGTCAAACGTAAATGTCTGGAGTCGGGTACCTGGAGCGATGCATTACCCAAATGCGAAGGTATATGACTATAACATAGCTCAAATTTTGTAACATATAGCAGGCAATTTTTTGTTTTGTTTAGGGACTCAGTTGGGGTAACTAATTTCAATACATTTCAACGGCTTTGGTTTAATTCCCTAGTTTTATTTATTTTTAAATATATTTATTTACTTGATTAATAGAAATTCGCTGCCACGAGCCATTGCTGCCAACGCACAGCCTTCTGTCAGTCACAGGAAATGATCGCATGTATGGGCGCACTCTTATACGCACCGCAGAATCCATACAGAATCCAGCCCAAACGTACAAGTAAGTGGGCTACAAACCTAAGAAAAAAACTTAATCATAACATATGTTAGATGTACACTAATTTCTAGAATTTTGTCATTGTGGACAGATTTACGTATTGTTTAAAACGTAATAAGATTTCTGTTAAGCTTGCTGAACTCAAGAAGTTTTTCAGACTTATTGCTATCTTTTACAAAGAGTTAGTTTGTTTTAAAATGTAAGCTTTAATATTTCAGGATTGGAGCACTGGCGAAATATCGTTGCGAACGTGGCTACAAAATGGTTGGCGAGGCATTGGCCACCTGCACTGACAATGGCCAGTGGAGTGGCATTATACCTGAGTGTGTATGTAAGTATACTATGTGGAAGCACAAAATATAAGTATGTACATAGATTGGAATTAGGCACATTGCGCGAAAAAGCTCCCTGTCCAGTTTACCTGAAAATAACTTCCTTTATTTAATTAAATCAGTACCTGCTGAAAGACATTCTGTTTTCATCATTCGTTAAAAAACTTTACCTCTATCATTGTTAGAAATGTCCGTTTGAATGTATTAAACAGGTATCATGATATCATGATAATCAAAGTCACCTGCTGCAAATACACATGCTCCTATTTTTAAAAACAAATAAAAATCAAAGTATGTAAGTAACTGTAAGTTTTTACTTACATACATGTAAGTATGTAAGTAGCTGCAAAAAAAATTTCCAAAAATATTTTTGCTAGTATTTTTTATAATTTTTTGAAAACCATAAAAATTACCATTCTAACCCATTTTTCTTAATTTTCATGCAAAAACTGGCTTTTTTGAAGTTTTCAAAAAATTATAATTATAATTTTCTTTTGCAGTAACTCTTAGAATTGTTCCAAGAATTTTATTGCATCAAAATATTTGTTGTAAAAAATCGAGGAAAAAAGTTTTGAAAAGTGACTTTTACATAAATTCGAAATTTTCAAAGGGTACTCAATGGGTTAAGGAAAGTTTAGTGCCATTTAAACGGAATTTAAACGACCTTTCCAAATATATTTTTTTTACTGCGAACACTTGACTTAAAGCAAAAATAAGGGTGCATACTTTAAGCTGTGAGCCACCGTACTTATGTTTGACATTTTTTTATAACCGTCCATTTTTAGATGTCGATTGTGGGACACCGGATAACATAGTCGACGGTAAAATGACACTGGCCACAAATGCAACATACTATGGAGCTGCTGTGCTGTACGAATGCAATGCCAATTATAAGCTAAATGGAGTCTCGCGGCGTTTGTGCACGGATCACGGCAACTGGAGCCACGAAGCACCAAGGTGTTTGGAGGTCGTTTGCAAATCAGAAAATGTGAGTGAAAGCTTGCTTGTGGATGAGGGGACTCGCGCTGTTGGGTCAGTAGCTACCTTTAAGTGTGCCAAGGGGCGAATCTTGGTTGGAAACGACACACGTACCTGTCAAAAGAATGGCAAATGGACGGGCAAGATTCCAATATGTATACGTAAGTATTGTGAACACAGTTACCCACAAATTATCTTTATTACCTTTCGATTAATTAATGCTCAGCCGTTGACTGCGGGCGCCCGTTGGCCATCGACAATGGTCGTGTGATTGTTGTCAATGACTCCACTCTATACGGCGGATCTGCTGAATATCACTGCATTCCCAACTACAACCGCATTGGCCAATATTTGCGAAAATGCACCGAGGACGGTGCCTGGAGCGGAAAACAGCCGCACTGTGAGCTGGCTGCCGTAGAGGGACAGGAGAACTCAAAGCTAGGAACAAGCGTTGGCATTGGCGCCACTATTATTATTGCGCTCCTCATCATCTTCGGCCTCACTTTCCTTTATCGGAACAAAGCAAGGCCAGTCAAAAATACGGAAAATATCCAGGCAGCTGAATCAAAGGACGAACGCAATGCATCTGTAATGTCCTATTCAACACTGGAGGCAAATAATCGTATGCATATGGACAATAATCCATCAGCAACATTTAACACATTTCACGGAAGAACACCCGGCGGAGGCCTTAATAACAACAACAACAATAACAACACTGCTGATGGCGAACGAGTGAGCAATCGCTCGGGTGAGTTAGATGGACCTGTTCGGACAACTTGACATAATTTAACAAAAAAAACTCATGCATTTTTAGAAAACATTTACGACCAAATACCGAACGAACAGTTTTACGATGCACCCTATGAGATGCGAACAAATGATGAGGTGTATGAGCCAGAGCCAGTATCCAGCAACGTGATCACAATAAATGGCATTTCAGTGCGATAAGCATCGCATGGAATGTAAACATAGAACATGTCTCGAAATATTCAAATTACATGAGCATGCGAACAGTGCATAATGATTTATATTGATTTTTGTTGATAAATGTAAATAGTAATTTTAAAGAAATCGTAAATAATTCGTAGTTAAAAAAAGATGTCGTCTACTGACTAGAATAGACAATTTCAATCATATGTGTGTATACATTTAAACACCTCTTTAAAAAAACCCAACATGGACATTTAATTAAGCGGCTACTAAAACCAAACATATATAAGAGCACGATTTCCCTTCCATGTTTTCTTTTTTTTTTTAATTATTTTGTACTATATAAAATATGAACAGTATGTATAATCAGAATGTACAATTTTGTTATGCAATATGTAAGTACTATTTAATACTTAAGTTTAAAAATTATTGTTTTATTTAAATAAATATATGTGGTTAACTAATTTATTATGATCTACATAAGCTGAGAGTATTTTATCTTTAACTTTGGTTATGTTTCAAAAAATCATAAAAAAAACATGAGCGAAGAGATTTTTTAAAATTTTTGTTTGCAGTCACTCTTAGAATTGTTTCGAGATTTTTTGCATCAAAATATTTTTCGTAAAAAATCGAGGAACAAAGTTGAAAAAGAAGACTTTAACCTAAATTCGAAATTTTCAATGGGTACTTAATAAGTGAAGGAAGTTTTTGCATCATTTAAACGTAATTAAAATTACCTCTAAATTGATGCTAATACGTTCACGATAACGGCGAATATAAGCTTTAAATGTAAAAATTCTTGCTGTGCCAATACTTTTGTGTGCCTCTGTATGTAGGTTTGGGGTTGTAATGGGTGGTCCATCTACTGTTTGGAATTTGAAATATTCATAATTTGACTTTAAAAACGTCAAATGTCATTCGGAAAGCGACTAATATTCGCTAAAAGAAAGTTTGGAAATATTAAAAACATATTTCCAAAGTGGTGAGTCCTCGATTCAAACTGTGCGAAATTTGAAAAAAACATTTAACAAAAAAAATGTTCCGAAAACTCAATTGGTTTTGGTGATTGGTTCTTCGAGAAAATTGGAGCGGAAGACTTAGACGATATTTGGTTTCAACAAGACGGCGGTAAGTGCCACACAGCGCACGGCACAATAGATCTTCCGCGCCCTATCTTCGAAAATCGAATGATCAGCAAATATGAAGATGTGAATGGGCTACTGCCAAGTCAGCCGTGGTGGTCATTTGACCGACATTGTTTTTCATAAATAACTGACATGAACCAACCTTTCCAATAAATGTTCAGCCTTTGAAAAATATCGAGCCTTTTTTTTATAGCAAAATTAAATTCCAATTTTTAAATGGACCACCCTTTACCTAGAAAAAAGTTGTTTGATCAATAGTTCCTAGAGAAATTGTGTGTATTTGTTCTACATATGTCAGCAGTTGATTATAAATTCAGCTTTCAGCATACATTATGCTAGATTTTAACAACAATTTGGCTATTTTATCGAAATTTGTTTATTAAACATTTGGTTTTAAAATTGCACATGTATGGGTTTGAATAAAAATCGAATAGACAATGGCCAAAAAAGGAGGAGCACAACAGTTACAGACTGAAATTAAAACCGACGAAGAACTGGAAAAGTTTTTAACTCGTCCTGGATTGCTGAGTAATAAGATATTGTTGTTATAAGTGTTTTATGCAAACATTAATGCGCTTTACAGTTTTGGAAGTGTATTCCGAATGGTGTGGCCCCTGTCTTGGACTCCTTGGTACCCTGCGTAGAATTAAACTCGAAATAGGAGGTGAAAACATACAACTGGCAATAGTATGTAATAGTTGAGCACTCCCCATCCAATAACTAATATCAACCTTAACTACAGTGCAGAGCGGATACTATTACGGCTTTAAAGAGGTTTTGCAAGAAAAGTGAACCCACATGGCTATTTGCAACAGTAAGCTTATCCTCTTGACAAAATATCGTATACATTTTTCTTTCACTGTTTTTTAGAATTTTTCCTAAGATCGTTAAGCGAACAATTCTAGGCCATACTTCATACCCTGTACCCATTGTATATACAAGTTTTATATGAGGTATTAACAAATATTCATAAACAACTAACTTCAGCTTACTTAACTGTTGGCTTATCCACCCAACCCTTCGTTTATTAACTCGTTTATTAAAAAAAAAAACGTCGGTATCGTCAGTTAAAACAAAAAAGGAAGCTTTTCACATGTCCAAGGAAACACTTGTATTTTCAATTTTTATTTAAATATCATTGTACGAGATGTGTTCAAAGGAAAAGGTGAATTTTGAATTTTTTTAAAAAGTACTTATTGATTCATCAATATCTATTTTGTCCCCTTCAAAGTTATTGCCCTCGGATATAATACACTTGTGCCAACGCTTTTTTCAATCCCCGAAGGACTTCTGAAATACGCATTTCGGTGTGGCCATCAGCTCGTTCTTCGATTCTGACTTGATCTCATCAATTGGGGCAAAACGCTTTCCTTTCATTAGTCTCGTCAGTTTTGGGAATAGGAAAAAGTCGCAGGGAGTCAAATCTGGTGAATACGATGGTGCTGCTTTTGGCCAAAAAACCACGAACAAACATTGAAACGACTTTTTTAACCCCTTTTTCCTTTTCATACTGATTGCTAGTCGTCTTTTTCGTGATATATCGTCCAACGCGTGGAACGTTTGCGTATGCGTTTGATCTTATACATATGTACATATATGGGCAAGTCCTAGAAATCCACCGCGACCAAAAACTTAAAAATGTTCAAAATTTCACATCTTTTGAAATATTTTTCCTTAAATGTATTAGAGTTATTCATTTCATCAATATACGCTAGAAAAACTCACTCTATTATACATTTTTCGATGTTTTTTCATGTTTTGATGCAAGTTTGAATGGGTTATCGTACTCCGAAAAAATTATGCTGGGAGGTAGCTATGGTGTCCCTTTATAGGGATATAAAATAATATTGGTAAAAATCTTGACACAGAAGCCGTAAATTACTTTTGAGTTTTATTTTAAGCGAAAAAAATAAAACTCATTCATAATGATTATACATATTTGAGTTTTATAAAATTACTCAAAAATAATGATTACCATTAAGTAAAAAAGTAAAAATTATAAAAATAAAAATCATGGTGGAAATACAGAGATTGGAAAAAAATAAACTTCATGGTGCAAACAATTATTTTCCAGGTCTTTTATAAGTGTCTGATTTTTGTATTAAAAAAAAAAATAATAATCATTATTTACAGTCCCTGATACAGATATATATTGAATATTTAATTTAAAACACGTTTTTCAAGCTGATTTCAATATACACTCCTGCCCAAAACTATACGACACCTCGAACATTTTAGTTTCGACCCTCGCAGGAAAAGGAGAAAGCATAATGAAATAAAATGAAGTATGCAGAATAATAGCTAAAAGAGTTCTGCACAAAAGCTGATATTCTGATCTCTGATTGCATCTCGCGTTTTCAAGTAACAGTAAAAAATGCAGAAAAGGTATATTTTTCGCTTGCCTGCAAGTGTATCACTGCGGACGGCAGTCCGCGCTAGTGACGAAAGCAGCACGAAGGGTGCGAAGGCGACTAGCATATATACACAGGAAGAATGGAAGATTTGCTATGACTGTCCGATCAGGTCGAGTTATATACCGATCGAAAGGTATCAAACTAACTTACAAATGTGCATACTAAGACTTTTGAAAACTCACCTGGTTCGTGAGACAAACAGGTGTAAGTGGGAGGGGAAAAATTTAAATGATTGGAGCTAATGGGGCCGTTGGAGCCTTTTTGAATTTTCGTTGAATTTTTTACAATTCTCATCAAAAATACGCGTCGAATGACACCTCGATCATCAAAATCGGACCATTGGTTCAAAAAATAATTAATTTTGAAATTTTTAGGGGCCTTCCGAAAATGAGATGAAAAGTCAGTCTGTTTGTTTGTTTGTTTGTTTGTTTGTCTGTTTGTCTGTTTGTTAGTATCAAAGCGTTGATTTAGCTTAAAAGTTTGAATGAGGACTTGTTCCCGATCAAAAATCTAGAAACGTTTGTTCTACGACTTTTTCGAAAAAAACCTAGTTTAGCGGGAAATCGCTAAAAACCGCTAAAATTAAAACCCTTATAGCAGTCAAACGATAAAAGCTACAGATGCGATCTATATATCGTTGAAAAGGTATTTTGAAGGGCTGTTATGCATACCTTTTTTGCCGAGTGCCAAAATTTTGCTTAAAATAATTTATATGTAAAACTTAAAATTATTCGTCACAAAATTGGATATCAGAAATTTTGGGGCATGAAAATGTTTTCGTCACTAGACTTTTACCTCGTAAAGAGGTTTTTTTTGTGGGATCAAAACTATACGACACATTTGAAATATAGCGTCTAGAGATAAAGGTTTGGTGTCAATTATTTTTTTTTCTTTTTCAGTTAAAAATTTAATGCATTTATAATAAAATGCAGCGCGAAAATTTGTTAAACTATGAGAAAAAGGTGACAATAAGAGCTTACAATGAATATGGCTATAATACAAGCAAAATATCAGGATAATTCGGTCGTTAACGCTGTGATATCACTTAATTTTGAAATGATCTCGATAAATATGGTGTTAAGCATAACTAAGGAAGAAAACCCAAGCTGTCTGACGGCGATAAACATCGCACAATACTCAAGGCGAGCAATTCATTTGAATCGTGCCCCACACTTTCTGCATGTTGCAGGCAGCCTGTGGTACGGATGACTGTTTGGTGGACGCTGTAATCATCTGAAAACATTGTCAGAGGATATTTAAAAAAGGACACGTTCTTAAAACTCCACCACAAAAAAACCGACTTCAGTTTGGGGAAAATAACTTGGAGAGAAACTGAGTCTTAATATAAAATTTAAGCTTTATTTTGTTTATAAAGCTTTGTTGAATATTTTTCATTTAAATCATTTTTTCGGATGAGAAAAAGTTAAATCTTGACAGTTTAGATGGGTTTCGGCACTATTGGCGAGATCTGCCACAGGAACCACTTATTTTTTGCAAACCCCATTTCGGAGGTGGATCCGCAATGGTTTGGGGAGCATTTCATAAGTCTGGAGCTATTAATCTGTGCTTCACAAGCTCAAAGATGAAGAGTGGTGATTGTGAAAAGCTATTTGAGGATTGATATTTGCCAGTTTTGAAAGGAAATGGAGAAACAGAATTTATTTAATGCATCCATCCACAAGATCAGAAAGACATTGCGCATGTAAATGAGCACTCAGTCAATGTGTGTGATTGGTCAGCTAGCTCCTCTGACTTAAACTCAATCGAAAACATTTGAGGTATCTTAGCCAGACGAATTTATGCCAAGAATACAAAATTTGGGAACGTTGGAAGTCTCAAAAGCGAAATTTTGACAAAATAGTCTCCTTTAGACCAAAATATTCTAAAAAACCTAATTAATTCAATGCCTTAGAGACTTTTTGAGGTAGAGAAAGCTTAAGGCGGCTCTGTTAACTAATAACTATTATTTATATACCAAAATTAACACAAAATATTAAGTAATTTCAAAAAAATGCAAATGTGTCGTATAGTTTTGATACACTTGCAGGCAAGCGAGAAATATACCTTTTCTGCATTTTTTACTGTTACTTGAAAACGCGAGATGCAATCAGAGATCAGAATATCAGCTTTTGTGCAGAACTCTTTTTGCTATAATTCTGCATACTTCATTTTATTTCATTATGCTATCTCCTTGTCCTATGAGAGTCGAAACTAAAATTTTCGAGGTGTCGTATAGTTTTGGGCAGGAGTGTATGTATGCTACTTTATAAAAAAAAAATACGGAAACAACATAAATATGTTACGGAAAAAAACCATATACTTTGTTGACCCCAAAAAAGTATTTCTGCCTGCTATTATTCACAGCTGTCCTGTAGATAGTGGATATTGTGTGCTTTATTATGCATATTTCGCTAAAAATTACAAATTAAATGGCAAATTTAAAAAAGGAACTGTAACAAATGTATGCCATTCGAAAATACACTTAAATCCCTCTAAACACGATTTGCCTATATTTTTTTCCTGCGTACAAGGTATTTTCACTTCTAGCAGTTTTAACTAGAACCACCTCACATAATATATTCTCAAAATAGGGTGGAAAGGCCGTTGGTATTTTCTATGGCTCTGATGCCCCAAAATTAGTTGCTGTAATCGTAAGAGAAATGGAAAAGACTTTGCAAAACGCATCGCGACCGACATACCATATAGATCAACTACAGCCCATCGAAGCGGAAGCTTTGAGGATAAAAACGGAAGCAACTCAAAAGGCTGAGCGTATTGAACTTGAAAAGCAACAGAAGAAGAGAATTGATTACCTGAACCGTTGTACGGATGTCATAATGGAAAATTTACCGGATGTAGGTGTAACGGTTTTTGGGCCACAAGTATCTCGGGACATGTTCAAAAAGCTATCTGAGCCAGCTGAGCATCTTAAAATGCAATGCAAAGATCGAAAATATCTTGAAGTAACTGCGAAAGACTTTGAAATTATTAATTATGCTTGCAAGAATCCGTTATCCGTTGATGTTATCGATCAATTGGATGGCAAAGAGTTACTTCTGTGCTTCTGGAAAATAGATGAGGCCGCCGGGCCCATAACACATGTGCTCGCAACATATGCGCATGAACTAACAAAAGAAAGAGTTGCCCCCCCAGATGAAGAAATCAATGTACCACATCCCATTCCACCGATCATATCGCCAATCAAGGTCAAGTTCGAGGTAGAAGTAGAAGGTAAGTTTTCACAACAGCTAGAATATTGTTACGTTAGCATTTTATGGTTTATTATAGATGGTGAAGTATGGGTGGAAGAAGTCAGTTCAGAAGAAGAGGCAAGAAAGGCAGCCGAGCGAAAAGCTGCTGAGAAATCGAAATCAGCTACTCGCCTGCATGATGAATCACATGCAAAGGACCAGGAAGGAGCTGAGGATGATGACGAAGAGGAAGCAAGTGAAGAAGAAGAGGCTATGCAGACTGCACAGCCGGCATTCCCCAACATGGCTTTGGATATTGACTTGGGTCTTGACGACAACATTGTCAGTGAGGAGGAGATGGTGGAGGAAGAAGAAGAACCACCAAAACCATTGACACGCATCAAGCGCGTCAAAATTCCACCCATATGGGTAGCCAACAATCGCAGAACCCATGCTGCCTTGATCTATGTTTACTTCCGTAGCCAGACCACCGGATTTTTGCCACCAGATCCACCTCCAGAGCCACCTCACGTCATAATGGCATTCGAGGCATACAAGCGAGATGATGTAATGGATGTTGTTGAAGCGAGCAGAGAGGATGTACCTCAATATGGTTTCTTCACTAATGACACTCCAGGAGAGGCTAAGCTAATAGCGAATTCTGTAAATAAATACGATGAGTTACAAGAACCTGCTTCGTAAGTTACCATTGATTACGACCTCTTTATATCATAAATATTTAAACCCTGTACCCATTAAAAATGGGCAAGAAAGGGTAAAATATTTTATTTTTGAAAAGATTTTAAAACATTTTTATATTTCACTTTGCAGAAGCGATAGATTCGTGCTTAAAGTCAACAAAGTCCAATCGTATACAATGCTTTCGTTGGTGCAATTCGAACCCACATACTGTAGTAACAATGTTAAGACTGGTCGCGTGGATGCGCTTAAATTCTTTCCAGAAGATTATAAGACCGATGAAGAAACCCCAGAAAATGCGCAGAAAAGGCAAAAGAAGGTAAGTCTGATTATTTTCTCAAAGTCAAATTGCATAAAAAAGTTTAAAAACGTTGCCTTTTAAAAAAACAAGTAAGAAAGGCTATAGTCGAGCTCCCGACTATAGGATACCCGTAACTTAAAAAAATTTACGGTTTTTTGCTTGCTTTTAGGCACTTATATTGCTTAAATCTTTAATCCCACCTTTCTATTTGTCCGATCTTGTTAGGATTTAATAGGATGATAGGTAATAATAGTAGCTAACGGTAATGAGTAAAAAATCCGAATAACTTGAAAACTATGCGTGTGGTGGCTTTTCGCGAAACAAACTTGACCTGCGTGGGGCTAATAGAAATCTGTGTGCCAAATTTGGTTGCTCTAGCTCTTATAGTCTCTGGGATCTAGGCCCTCACACGGACAGACAGACAGAATACAGAATACACAGAATACAGACACAGATACAGACAGACAGAATACAGAATGCAACGAATACAATATCCCCTTTTACTTATTTTTTAAGTAACGGGTACAATTATCTCTTCTTATTATACACTCTGCCCAAAAGAAATGGGCAAAGAAGAGTATAATGGGCTTGTAAAATTTAGCATATTTATTCTTGATCAGTATCAACAACCGCGTCGATTGAGCCATGTCCGTCTGTCTGTATGAACGCGTCGATCTCAGAGACTAAAAGAGCTAGAGACTTTATACTTGGTATGTAGGTTCCTCGATCAAGTTTGTTTTAAAATTTGGATCGGACCACTATATCACACAGCTGCCATAGGAACACTCGGTCAAATATCAACCTTCAGAATGAACAGATGTATTTTAAATTTATTATTATATTGTAATAAGTTGACCTCGGGCTGAAAGGGCTTTAAGTCTTCGGCATGTCGAAGCTAACCGATAGTATAATTTATGGAAACATATATACAATATATTATATTACTTATAATTTTCATATTACTCAATAGAAGAAGAAGATTCAAGACGCAAGCCAAGCAGATGAACCACGTAAGCCGTCCACTGACTCCGGAAAATCCATGGAGGTCGCTGCTGGTGACGAAACCACGGGAGACGCTCCCAAAGGCCCAGAAGGGGAAGCACAAGCTCCCGAATCCCAAGCAGGCGAGACGCAACCAACTGAACCTTCAGCTACTGCTGATCCTGCTGCTGCGCCGGCAGACGTTGCACCAGCAGCTGGCGATGGCACTGACGCACAGGAGCCAGTTAAAGAAGACACTACAGCGGAACCAGTTGAGTCTGCTGAGCCAGCACCCGCAGCGCCGTCCGACACGGCTCCAGTGGAATAGTTTGTTTCACACTCTAATACTGTTGTACATATGTACCTATGCAACTAAAAGTAAATGTACATGTCGATGGCCGTCTACTAAGTAGTATAAGAGTTTTCTTTTTAAAATTGAAGTCGTATGATTTCGGAAACATAATTTGCTCAAATCGTTAGTGTTTTCAGGATGCAGTCCATCTAATCACTGACTGACTGACTGAGAATCAACGTGTCGGCCAAACGGTTAAGCGTAGAAAGATGAAATTATCACACAACATATTCATCACGCAATAAGACGGCGTTCGTGGTCAAATTTCAGGGAATTTAGGACGACAATATTGGTAGATTATAAGCAAGAACGAAAGCTGTAGACATAAATTAGATAATTTTGTATTTTTTCATTAATATAAATGGAGAATCAACGTAAAAAGTTCTAAAGCGATGGGGTCACTCATATTGCCTATTATCTCCTCTTTTTACCAAAATCAGTTCTACATGTTCATCAGTTCTACAAAATCAGTTCTCGACAGCGAAATATTGAGCACTTTACGCAGCTAAAAATTTATGTCACGTCCGTACTAAGCTTAAATGCAAGCAGTGCCCGTTCCTTATCTGGCAGCTCCGTTTTTTTTTTCTCCGGACCAACAAGCGGAGATAAAAGTAGTTTTATTCCTTTCCACTTTTTTTATATGGAGTTTGGGTTTACGCTAGTCCTCACACAAGTACCAGTACAGATTTGAAAAGATAAATGTTAAAGAAAAAATCTAAAAATAAATATAATATGATTATGTTGCTTAGCATAGTTTTATTTTATTTCTACCTTAGCATTCTAATTTAAGTACGCAATGGCTGAAAACATTTTGGGCGCTCAAAATGTTCGCTTTTTTGATGTCCGGACCTACAAACTTCAGTGTGATAGCATAACACCAAAAATCACTAACAAGTTGAGAGATTGTTGGTGTTACGCTGCTGTGGCCCGACTTTTGCGTCAGCTGTTCACAACCAAGAAATAAATAACATTGATGAGGATAAGAGTAGTAGCAGCAACAAATACCCTTATAATTAAATTAAAAATTATTAATTATAAAAATGCAATTAAATGTTTTTTGACGGTCGATTCACACAATATTGGCCTCTGTTGCACCTTTTCAATCAGTCTAATTCGATTTGAGAGTTTAAAGAGCTCAACTCGGCTTTTGTTTTGCTGCTTGTTGGTCGCCATTTCTGTTCAAAAAGATTTCGACTAGTCGAAAAACTGATTCAATCGATATTTTGAAATGTCAAAAAAAGCTGCCAGCTGTTAACCAAACAGTGATGTAAAACGGCCGAACATTTTCTGAGCTGCCCATGTTTAGGTACAGCGTACATGGGTTTAGAAATAGCCTGACAAAATAATTTCGAGCCAGTTTGCTACCATTTTTTTTGAATGGAGTTTTGACCTTACAAACATATTTTGCTGCTGCCAAAAAAATGTCGGAGACGAAGCTCGTTTTTGACAAAGGTTGCAAAAATAAATTTTAAAGTTGTTCCGCTTGAGAAAATTTTTTTATTTTTGAATTTAGAATTCGTTTAAATATTTTATGAAGTAATTTGATTTTTGAAGTAATTTTCCAATTACAAACGCAAGTTTGAATTGAGCTAAGTCTTCGTATTTAACTTTTTTAAATTTTTAAAACTAAATGCATGGCAAAAAGAAAAAAATGAAACAAAAAACAATTTTTTTTCCCTATGCATCTAAGCTGTTGGGTACTTTTTGAATTTTCGGTTGACTTTAGAAAAAAAGGACGGAAGTGCGAGTGAGTTTGACTTTTGTACATAATTCTATGCAATTCTAGGATATTTAAAAAAGAAAACCATTGCCACAATTTGCCCTCCCTCGAAATTTATTTTGGTTTTAGTAAAATAAGCGACGGTATATTGCGAAGCTTTTACTTGCCCGTACGTACTTAGAAGCATTTTTACTTGCGTAATAGTATTTTTCAGCCAGTCATAGCTATGACTAAGAGAAAAAACTGTAACTTTTGAGCTAGGTGAGATGTCGGTTTAAAATTTAAAATACATGTAAACTAAAAGTCAAACACACTTGAATAACTATGCGTGTACAAAAAAATATTTTTTTTTTCACTTAACACATTTGTATGAAACTTACAAATTTTTAAAAACACAAACAAAAAATAGAAAATTTATATTTAATTTTACAATTTTTTTTACATTTTGGATTTAATTTTAAAAAGTTAAAATTAAATTTGACCTTAAATTATGCCCATTTCAGTGCCACGCCCACTTTAGTTTCTCTTTTTTTTTTAGTGTTTTAAAAGAAACTACAAATGCATCCAATCATAAATACATTTCAAATTTCAAATTTTTGTTGTTATTTTCAACAAAAAAGGTTATAGTTTGTTCAAGACCTGTTAATATTCTCAAAAATTGGTTTCTTCTTTCCTTTGCTGTATCCAGAAGAAGTTCCCGATTAATTCATAATTAATATTTCATTTTTGATTAAAAATGTTTTCGCTGACTAGCACATTTTTCAACAACTTAAATTAATTTGGTCTAATTTTAACTTCCTTAACTACTAATAAGTTTGAATATATCTTTAAACATTTTTAAGCATTTAAGTACACTGATACGCCGACAAAGAAGTACATTTCGAACATCTTTCCTATAGCAATTTCAGAATCCTAAATAATTGTTGATGCAATATTCTGTCATAATGCATCACCATATGTTAATGTACATCAATATTACAAATCCAAACGAGCCGGTAACAAAAGCATACAAAGGTGGTCAAAAGTATAAAAAGGCACTTTTTCCTTATTTTCGTGCAAAAAGTGCCTTTTTGGCAGTTTTCAAAAAATTATTAAAAATACTAGCAAAAAGATTTTTTAAAATTTTTTTTTGCAGTCACTATTTAAATTGTTTGAAGAAACTTTTTGCATCAAAACATTTTTTGTTTGAGACCCAGGAAAAAAGTCAAAAAAATTGACTTTTACAAAAACCTAATTTTATCAGTGGGTACTTAACGGGTTAAACAAGTTTTTGTATCATTTGAAAGGAATTCAAAAGACCTTTCCATTTATACCAAACTTTACATGAAGTAAGCTCAAATTACGAGTACAATTAACTTTAAGTGTTGTGTAAATACTTTTGACCACCCCTGTATAACAGAAACGAAAAAAAATTCAAAATTTTTTGGAGATTTTCCCGAAAAATTCGACTTACAGAAGCACGGGCCAATATTTTTGTTCGAGTTACGGAGAAATTCGACTTATGGAAGTTCGAGTTAGGGAAGGCGATTTGTATGAAAGTTGCTCCGTAAACGCTATTGCCACTTGATTTTGTTCGAGTTAGAGAAAATTCGAGTAAGGGAAGTTCGAGTTAGGGAAGTTCGACTGTATATTTAAAATTTCAACCCGATAACTCAGTTTACAGGTTGTTGACACCAACTTCGTTCCCTGTGCCGTGATAAGAGCCATTTTTGTGTCGCCACTTGTGCCATACTGGAACACGATGTGGGCATTTAGCCATTGTGCCGCCCCAGAGTCTTTGTGCCGGTCCGAATTGTTGTGCCATACTTGGGCAAACATTTACCGCGCTGTGTGCAGCAGTAAGGTCCAGTACGTTCCAAGGAGCCCCTCCTCACGTATCAGATTATCTCCATAAAAGCAGCAGCAGCCTGTTGAATAACCTTTTTTGTGCCCATTATAATTTAAATAATTCGATTTAGTTAATTTTGTTTACTTTGAATATGTAAATTATTTATTTATTGAGGATATTAGAAAAAAAAAACCATGACGTATGGATAACACACACAAATATATGTATGCTCATATTTAATCTTACAATTTACTTTGCCTCACCTCGCCCCTTGAACCACCCAGAGAGCTCTTTGGGTAGGTTAAGGTAAATTTAAGCAATATAGAAATAACACATTATATACAAAATTTACTCTCACTCACGGCAGTCCACGCTGGTGACGAAAGCATCAGGAAGGTTGCGAAAGACGACTAGCAATATACATAAAGGACTTATATATATTTACATTCCTTTGGTTCTCCGGCACTGAACTGTATCGTATCATTAATCTCGTATGTGGGCAGCAACTGGCAGCAAAATCTGTTTAAGAGTCCTTAATGTCAAATATTCAGAATGAATTTTAATGTTATTTGTATATGTAAAATTTGTATTATAGTACTTATCTGATAATGAAAAATCTGCCTTTTTTATTGCTGTAGGGGGAAGGAGAACATGGAGTCCAACACAGGATGAAGGAGGGTTTTTTTGGCGGCCAACATGAGGGAGATGACGTCGAGGTGTTCACCGCAGGTAAGGCAGGTATTGTTTATTACAGGTTTTCTTGTTTATTTTGGTGATTGCTATTGCGTTTTTCCTGTGGTGTTGTAAAGTCCGATTCGTTACAGCTGCTTTGTGTATCGATACGTTTTTAAAACGAAAATATCAACATCGATATAATTGTGCGATATTATTGTGCGCTATTTTCATCGCTTTTTTAGCGTTTAAGCATAATATCCAGTAGTTGAAAATATTTTGGACGCTCAAAATGTTCGATGTTTTGATGTCGGACCTTACAGAATTCAGTGTGACAGCAAAATACCAAAAATCACTAAAAAGTTGAGAGATTGTTGGTCATATGCTGCTGTGGTCACACTGTTGCGTCAGCTGTGCAAATAAAAACAGTAAACAACAAAATAAATCATTTAATGCCGTTGATCAGGAGCTGCTTGATGCGCAGCTGCAGCTCGCCTATCAACAGGAGACGACCGAGTACAAGAAGTACGGCGGACCTGACGGCGTCAATGAAGATGAAGATGCGCTTTCCGACGAGGAGGACTTGGACGATGAAAGCGAAGAGGAAGAAGAGGAGCTTAATGAAAAGAATCGACGACTGCTGGATAAGGTGCACAAGGTCAACAAACGGCAAGTGCACAAGGCCGAGGTGTATGAGCACCGTTTGCAGGCGCGCATGGTTAAGCCACGTCATCGCAATCTGTTCCGCAAGCTGATACGCGAGAAGCAGACCAAGGAGAAGGAGGAATGGCTGCTGCGTGAAAAGCGTCGCAACATTGATGCCAGCGATAAGGAGGCCAAGAAGACGGCCAAGCGGGAGGCGCGCAAAGCGGCGGCCGCTGCAGTTGCATCCAAGCTGACCGGCAAATAAACGGACAACTGCCTCGCGGTATTCCATAAGCGGTGTCTTGATTCGTAGACTTAATTTGTACCTAAAAACAATAAAACTAAAATTTAAATTGCATATAATTGAGAACGAAAATGGACAAAACGGTCATAGGAAAATTAGTAGCAACTAATACCCTAATAATGGGGTTACTGACCTCTTATGTTGTTATTAAAGAGGCGGAAGAAGTGCAACAACGCAAACGGCCCCAATATTGGGTGAACCCATATTTAAAAGAAAGAAAAATTAAGGATCGGTCTGTGTTGCACCTCTTCTATTAATTTAATTCGTTCTTCATTGTCAAAGAGCTCAATGCGGCTCTTATTTTGTTGCTTATTTGGCTCCATTGCTGCTCAAAATGATTTAGACCAGGGGTGGGCGGCCTGTACTCTCGGAGTTAAGCAGCTACTCTCATACTTATTCGGCGCCGTGATGTCGCACACAAGCAGCTCGAGTCGAGGCGTCATAAATCAATTAGACACGGTCAGCTCGCGAACAAGCTAGCAACAATAACGCACACAGGCAGCTCGAGTCGAGGCATTAGCAACAACAACGCACACAGGCAGCTCGAGTCGAGGCTGACATCGCTACGCGCCGCGCCGAAGACCTTTTTTTTGCTCGCACATTATTTGGGTGATCGACAAAGTAGGTAGACGCGAAAAAGGTTGTTGTTGTAGTTGTTGTTGTAGTGCTCCCGAGGTCAAATTTTGCGCCCACCCCTGATTTAGACCCTTCGAAACACTGAACGAATCGATGTTTTGAAGGGTATAAAAAAAAAGCTGCCAGCTGTCATGAAAGAGTGTTGTAAAACACCCAAAAATTTTCTGAGCTGACCAAATTTAGGTACTGGATACAAGGGTTTAGAAATAGCCTTACAAAATAATTTCGAGCCAGTTTGCAACCCTTTTTTTTATATGGAGTTGACACCTTTCAAACTGAATTTTCAACAACTGGATACTATGCTTTAGCATAGTACGCTCTAGCCGAAAATATGTTTGCAAGGCCAAAACTTCATATAAAAAAAGGGTTGCAAACATGATCGAAATTATTTTGTAAGGCCATTTCTAAACCTATGTACGCTGTTCCTAAATATGGGCAGCTCAGAATATTTTCCGGCGTTTTAAATCACTGTTTGGTAAAGCATAGTATCCAGTTGCTGAAAATTCAGTTTGAAAGGTGTCAACTCCATATAAAAAAAAGGGTTGCAAACTGGCTCGAAATTATTTTGTAAGGCTATTTCTAAACCCTTGTATCCAGTACCTAAATTTGGGCAGCTCAGAAATTTTTGGGTGTTTTGCAACACTCTTTAATGACAGCTGACAGCTTTTTTTTTACCTTTCAAAACATCGATTCGTTCGTTCGACTAGTCGAAATCATTTTGGGCAGCAAATGCGACCAAAAAGCAACAAAATAAGAGCCAAATCGAGATCTTGGAACACAAAGAGCCTATTAGACTTATTGGAGAGGTGCAACAGAGGTCAAATTGTGGGATTTCACCGAAAAAAAAACATTTTGATGGGATTTTTATAATTAAAAATTTTGAATTTAAGAAATAGGGTATTAGTCGCTGCTACTTCTCTTACACTGTCCATTTTGTCCATTTTCTCTTTATTATTTGTTTGTTGTGCACAGCTGACGAACAATGTGACCACAGCAGCATAAGACCAACAGTCTCTCAACTTTTTAGTGATTTTCGGTATTTTGCTGTCACACTGAAGTTTGTAAGGCCGGACTTCAAAACATCGAACATTTCGAGCACCTCAACTGTTTTCAGCTAGAGCGTACTACGCTTTTGCCTCCACTATTTTTTTTCACGAAACGTGGCAAAAATCGAAGTACAAATTCACTATATCTAAGTGCAAATTTTTCAGTAACATAGTAAACAATGTTGGTAACATGAATAATCTTAGGTGGAAAAACAGCTGATTTAAGCTCGCGCCAGATATTTATATTATCGATATTTTTTGTCAAAAATATCAAGCAAAATGGTATTTTTCATATCGAAATATTAACTAAATTGATATTTTTAAAAATATGAACAGTCTTACTGCCAAAGAGGCATCAGTCTTAAGTTGCCAGAATCCGTTAAAAAGAAGACAGATTTGAATTTTTGACAAATTTTAAAGTAAAAATAAAAATTTTGTAGTCTTTTTTTTGCAAACTTTTATTTTATTTCTTAATTCGAATGCAAAGAAGGTAAAAATAAAATAACAGAATGCAAAAAAACACTGCCAAATTTTTTTGATTTTTACTTTAAAATTTGTCAATAGTGGAATTCCGGTAAACGGTTTTAATTTGCTTTTGATTATTTTTAACCAAATCTAAATCAGTTGACGGAACGACCCTTTTTGCACACTGATTATTTTTTGATTTCGTGAACAGCTGACAGCCTGGGCGAACAGCTAATTGACAACTAAAAAGTATACAAAAATGGGCATAATTGCACAAAATGCCTAAAGAAAGTCATCGAATATGTTTTTATTGAATATTCGTAGATTTCCAATGCAAACAAACACCAACTGTCACACAGCTGTTCGAAAGCAAATCAAAATGAAAAAAAATCAGTCTCAGAGCTGATTTTTCGAAATCAATTAGTAAGACCACATTTCCCTGATTTGCTCTGGGCACACTGAAAATTTTGTATGGAGCAGCTGTGAACAGCTGACTGCAAAATAAAAATCAAATCAAAAACGTTTACCGGAATCCCACTAATAATTCAAATGTCCTTTTTTTAACAAATTCTGGCAACACTGCATCAGTGTAAAGGTAATTAACAGAATTTTGTTAAGTTGCATATCGATATACGTATTTGAGCAACTCTATGCTGTTATTGCGCTGTTAATAACATAAGCAGCTATTCATAAACAAACCAATTTAAAATTGTCATTCGAAAATTAAGTGAAGATGAACGCGATCCCTAGCGGGATAATGCAGTATAAGCATATTACAAATAAAATGTATTACTTATTGAATATTTATTGAATAAAAAAATGAATACATTAATTTTTCTTATCATTAAGCGTTTTGGCAGTCTTCAGTTTAAGCGCAGTGAATTGAACGTCAATTGAACGTCGCTAATTGCGTAATCGGACCCTTTCCTTAAATGGTGTCTAAAAGGGTCAACATTCTACTTCTCACACCGTAAATAAGTTTAGCTCCTACATATGTATTTATGTCTAACAATACGTCAAACTGAAATGGCCCAATAACAGTCTGTTATTCGCTATATTGACGGCAAAATGTATTGACATACATACGTATGTACATACGTATGTACATATGTACCTATGCGTGAGATGGGAGCCAAACTTCAAACGGCCGATCGTAAATATTTTGATTATATTTAAAAGCAATATACTTATAAAAGTACAAATGGTCTATGAATTTAAATTGGAGTTTTCCACTTTTAAACCATGCCCCGTCAAGTACAAATTAATAAATTATTAATTTTTGTGCAGCAAAACAAATAACGGTAGAATTTGTTTAACATTTTATCCTAAATAAGAGCTTTTGTCTTCTGCACAAATAAATTTACCGACTGTGAAAACCTGACCTACAATATCTGTTGAACTATGAAAATCTCTACGAATAAATTTTGGGTCGACTATGTATTCCAACTGCAGACAAAAATACATACATATGTATGTATGTACATACATACATATGAGTGTGTAGAAAAATGGCGCAATTGACGGGGAGCTAAAGTGATGCTCGTTTGTTTGTACGCATGCAAAATGTACAAGTTTTGCATGTACTCAGTCGAGTTTTGACACAAATAAAAAAATTCAGATGGAGTTTTATAAACAAATTTAATGGTTTTGTTTTATCTTCTTGTCTTATTTATTTTCACTATTTATAAAAATTAAAAACAAAAACACACATGTGAATTTTCTATTTAGTCAAAACAAATACTTGGCATATTGAATATTTACATACATTTATTTATCCATGTACATATGTATGTATTTATGTATGTATGATGCGAGATATTAGTACATGTTCATTTCCATGGAGACTTGCCGGCTAACAATATTAGACAACATAATAAGCACAGCAATTAAAAAATCACATTTGCCAAACAGATACGAAAATGCTACAGCATTTGTTCGTTTCAATCGTCGCATCGCCGTCGATTTCTTAATCAAATGAATTTATGCCATTACTGCGACAGCGAATTTGGTGCGTCTCGTTGAGAGCTGTAAGTGACACACTATCTGTCCCACTTCCGCACCTTGCAAATTGGCAATCATGTGGATAGTTGTTCTTGTGATGTCTCTTTTACATCTGTGCTGTATACATATGTTTTTTAATGCGAGTGTATGCGTTTGTGAGAACAAACAATAGCGCACAATAACAGTTAAAAAATTGTAAATAAATAATCGGTCGCAATTGTCTCAGCATAATAATTTTCAGGAAAAAAAATGTTATTTCCATACATATTTATGTTTCACTCGTCTAACCAGTTGCTGGTAAGTACCGGGCTGCTAGACAAGGACAGCGATAATGATACATCATGGCACGACACTAAATTTTGGTTTTGGGAATCCACACAGCGCTTAGCGTTGCCGCCACGGCTGAAAACATACACATTCACCACACTATACAACACTGTAGACACTCGCTATTTTGTTATCTAGCGATTCTCTCTCCAACACACACAAAGCGCACGCCGTCCAAAATGTCCAATTTCAACATTTGCTTTGCATGACACTTTTTGTGGCCTCTCTCTGAGCGAGCGTGCGCTCTCTCTCTCCGTCTCTCCGTCGAGTTCGCTCACTCGCCACTGTTACCATTGGCTGGCGTTACTGGTCGTTGTCGTCGCCTAGCACTAACACACAACACAGTCTCAGTCGTTTCAGCTTCAGTCTTTCTTTCTAGTTCTGTTGCTACTCGTTCGCGAAATCAGTTGACTTTCTGCTGCAACACAAGCGGACTGAAAATTTTTTGTTTTAGTGTTGCAAAAAAATTTGTAAAAATTTTCTAAAATCAACAAAAAATGTGAAAAATACATGGTAAAAATGCGAAATTAAAGAAAAATCTAAAAAATAATACAAAATTTAGTGCGCTCAAAAAAATGAATTTTATTAAAATTAAACAAAGTGATAAAATTGTCTGAAAATTTTTAGTAATTTTTTTCACAATTTTTCTGAATTTTGTATTTTGTGCAACAAATTTAGTGATTTTTTTAAACGGCATTAAAAATAAAAATACGCATACAACACAAAAATTTCTGCAATAGAAAACTTTGATACGACATGAAGAAGAAAACGGACGAGCAACGCCACAAAAAAAGGAATATATTTTCTGCCGTCTGTTTTTCTTTCTTTTTTCAATGCTGCTCGCACTCGTTGCCAGTGCCTGTGCTGTGTGTATGCA
Source organism: Drosophila recens (assembly GCA_037043495.1). Taxonomy (NCBI): domain Eukaryota; kingdom Metazoa; phylum Arthropoda; class Insecta; order Diptera; family Drosophilidae; genus Drosophila; species Drosophila recens. The sequence continues at coordinate 62,927 of JBAMBJ010001513.1, read as the reverse complement.
CACCAGTGTGAAAATACCAATACCAATGCAAGCATTTATTATGTGCTCTCGCTCTCTACTCGTTATTATTGTCTCGTTGCTTGTGGACGTGTGTGCAGCGAAAGAGACGGTGCTTCTCGAGACAGACACAGAATAAACGTTTATCTGTATCTATGTATGCATATATATAAGTACATGTGCGCTGGGCGCGCGCCTGTTGTATCAAAGTGTGTGTTGTTTTTTGCCTGTGTGTGTATTGCGATGTACTCGCCAAAACTCAGCCAACAAGCATTGCGAAAAAAATTTAAAAAGCTTCAGCTGCCGCGGCTGTCTGAACTAGTATATGTGCCCGTGTCGTTTCTCGTCACTCGTCTTTGACTCTGAAAGCAGCCGCATTCCTACATACATATGTACATACAATACATATGTACATGTGCATGAAGGAGGCGCTGTTGAAATGCGGAAGCAAAATGAATGCAAACTTAGTCTTTTATCAAATTCAAGGCAGAGCTGTTAAAAATTACAGTTTACAGTTTGTTTTAGAAACCCCTTGAGAGACAATTTATTTTTGACATTTCTTGTTTACAAAAAATTGCGCGCAATTTGAATGCGGGCGCACTTGTGCACGTTGTTGGCACATTTTGTGCTTGCTTGCTTGTTGGCCAAGTAAAAGTGCGCACAAATACAATCACACTTAATTATGACACATACAGTGAGTGAAACACGTAGGCGAATGAGAGACGGAGACGAAGCAGACACACCAGCGAGTTGGCGAATACTATGAGCAACAAACAAGAGACGAAAAAACAAAATAGCGAGTTGTCTTCAATCAGCAGGCGGCAGCGGCAGCCGCATTCGGATAAAAATGAATCGCTTTTGCAATATGTTGTTATTTTGTGTTTTGTGTCTTTTTTGTTATGTGCGTGGAAATTGTATTTCAAATGTGAATCCTATTAAGAGCGTTTGTTTGTGTGTGGCTTAGTGGTCTAATCAAAAGTATTATTTTTGTTATGTTTTTACAGTTTGGTGCGATGTTAAATATAAAGCGAATGTAAGCACAACAGCACCAACATCAATCGCATCGCAAGACAAAAAACACTTGAAATATGTGAATGCGCTTTAGAACTGCAAACTGCAAACAACAAACAATAACAGTAAAAGAACGTTAAGAACAAGAACATAAACAAACTTTGAAAGTAAAAGAAAAAATAAAACTGAATTGAAAAAGAAAAGTAAACACAACAACCGCCGTAAAATGTTACAGCAACAATAGCAAGAGCAATATTACAACAACAACAACAACAACGCAGCACCAAATGCAAATGCAACATCGCGCGCATTTGTCCTCTGCCTCTGCCACTGACTGCTTCTCCTTTCGTCGAGCTCCTCATCTTCCATCACTGACAGCAGCGGACAGAGAACACAACAAAGGCAACTGCGACTACAGCGAATCCTAACCAAGGCCGATTTATTAAACTCGGCCAATTTGGTGGATTTGGCACTTGCACACAAAATGCACCCGAGCGCACGCCGTTGTATGACAAACAGGAACAAAAACAATATAATTGCAAGCATAAGCATTGAGCAGCATCAGCAACAGCATCAGGAGGAACATCCACGGCTAGAGCGGGAAGTGGAGCAAAGGCGCACACCAGTGACTACAGCCGGAAGAAGCGCATGGGACGCCAGGAGTTGCAGGAGCAGTTGCAACAACGATCTCAACGGCGAGCCAACAGAATTGGCGACGTGCTCAGCTGGCACGGTCGCGGTGACGAACGCGTTGACGACGACGTCTTCGTCGCAGCGGCAGGCGACAGCAACAGCAACAGGAACAGACACAACAACAACAATAACAAAGGAGTTTCTTTTGTCAATAGCTCCCGCAAGTTTATGCAAAAGTTTACTAAAACAGTTTCTAAACATTTGTGGATTACCAAAATTTGAGGCTGCAAGAATAAGCGTATAAATATATAGTGAATCTATGCACACATATATATATATTTATATATATAAATATATTAAAATATAGATATATATATCTATATGTATATATGTATGTGTATCTATATATCTGTGTGTATGATACACAACAAACACACAATCGTGCGAAAACTGTCAAATCGTGCAGCTCACACGCAATCCCAAGCAATCAAAACAATTTTTGTCATACATACCCACTGTCAACTCGACTCACAACTCACAGCTCGAAACTCAAATCGTCAAATCGTCGTCAGTTCGATATTTTTTCTTTTATATTTTTTACGGACTTACGTACTACAAGAAGCAATCATCGCAGACAAACAATATATACATATATATTTACACCAGGACGCGCTTTGCTGAAAAGGCAAGCAACAAAAAATATATATGATGGCCGATCATTTGGACGAACCGCCCCAGAAGCGAGTCAAAATGGATCCATGTAAGTACCAAAATAATGCCACTGCCGTTCTCTACAGTAGAAAAATCTAAAGTACACTACAACTAGACAAGCGGTGGGCACGAAATCTCATTAAAATAATAGCTGGGAGCAGTCGCTGGCTCCCGGAGCCACTGCGTGCCCACCGCTGCCCTAGACAACAGTCTCGGTCTTGGTCATCTCCGTCACACTGGTTTTTATGCCCATGCCTTACTGAAATACAATTCTTTTAACAACTGAATTTGAAAGAGAAATTAATACATCTCTACATCTGGGAATACATCAAATATACTCCATGTCCTGTATTTTATGTCCGTCTGTAAATGGAGATTTCGGAGTTTTTGTGGGTTTTGTTTTTCAATATGTCAGACGTAGATGAAATCATTTATTTATTCTGAATTGGGGAGCACAACAATAACATCGACAACAACAGCCCAATTAGAGTCTACCTAAGTTGGGAGCAGCCGCTGCTCCCGGAGCCACTGCGTGCCCACCGCTGATTTAATTTATTGTAGCATATATTTGTCTATTTATTTGCTTATCACGGTTTATATCAGAGCTTATAACGATAATCATACTTATTTTCACGCAGCGGATCTGTTCTTTTTGGAAGACAACTTGCCCGACGAGCTGGTGTCTTCCAACAGCGGCTGGTCAGATCAGTTGAACACTGGCGGCGGCGGCGTTAGTGTTGTGACTACAGCTGCCAGCGCCGGCGTCGGCGGACCAAATAAACCACCAGCGCAGGGACCTGGTCCTGGCGTGGTGCCACCACAGATGAATGGTGCCGGCGGCAGTGACGATGGCAGCGGCAATGGCGGCGGCGGCGGCGCTGCTGGCAATCAAATGCAGCGTCAAATGCAACATCACCAGCACCTGCAGCATCTCTTACAGCAGCAGGGCAACAAGGGCACCGGCGGAGGCATGGTGGTGCCGGGCATGAATCAACTGGGCAGCAAGTCTCCAAACCTACAGTCGCCCAACACGGGCGGCTTGCAGGTGGCCGCGCAAATGGGCATGGTCAATTCCATGCCCATGTCCATATCGAATAATGTCAACAATGGAATGAATGCCATACCAGGTGCGTAACTTGGTACACTTTGTACACTATCAAATGCTCTGCCCACAAATTCACACACTTCTGATTCTGTTTGCAGGCATGAACACCATAGCACAGGGCAATCTGGGCAACATGGTGCTCACCAACAGCGGCGGCATGGGCAGCTTAAGTGGCGCCGGCATGGTCAACACTTTGAAGCAGCCAGGCGCGGCATCCATGATGAACGCGGTGCCCGGAGCGGTGGGTGTGGGCTCCGTGACGGGCTCGGCGCCCAACCAGGGCATGCACATGCAGAACGGTCCGATGATGGGACGCATGGTCGGACAACAGCATATGCTGCGTGGTCCGCACTTGATTGGCGGCGGACCTGGCGGTGGCAATGGACCAGGCAGTGTTGTCGGAGCCGGCGGTGGTCCACGGATGCAGAATCCGAACTTGCAACTGGGTATGTTACATTCCATTCTATTCCATACCATTCCATTCCATCAGAAGAAACAACTTGTAAACAAATCGTAAATTTTTTGAAATCTATTTATTTACTTTAAGGTCAAATAAACAACATGCCTTACGGAGTCGGCAACTACGGAGCACCCGGCAACAACAACCAGCAGCAGCAACAGCTGCTGGCGCAACAAATGTCGCAGCGAGGTGGCAGCGGCGTTGTGGCGCCCAATATGAGCGCGGGAATGCCCCAGGGCAACCGACCAATTGGCACAGTGGTGCCCATGTCCAGCTTGGGCGGAGATGGAGCGCCAACTGGTGCAGGCGGTCTTGTTGGCAATCCCCAGCAGCAGCAGCAGCAATTGGCGGCAGCAAACACACAAATGAATCCACAGCAGCAGCAGCAGCAGCAACAGCCGGTGGTGCAGCAGGGTGCACTGGGACCACGTGCGCCGCAGCCCAACCAACTATTGAGCCATTCCCAGCAGCAACAGCAACAGCAGCAGCAGCAGCAGCCGGGCACATCTCAGCAGCAGCAGCAGCAGGGAGTCGCTTCTGTGGCCGGCAGTGCTGCTCCAGCGCCGGGCAGCATGTCCGATGAGCGGAAGAAGCAGATCCAGCAGCAGCTGATGCTGCTGCTCCACGCGCACAAGTGCAATAGGCGCGAGAACCTCAATCCCAATCGCGAGGTCTGCAGCGTCAACTATTGCAAGGCCATGAAGGCGGTGCTGGCCCACATGGCCACCTGCAAGCAGAGCAAGGACTGCAACATGCAGCACTGCACATCCTCGCGACAGATCCTGCTGCACTACAAGACCTGCCAGCGCTCCGACTGCATCATCTGTCTGCCCTTCCGACAGAACCACTCGCTCTTTCAGAACGCTGGCGGTGCTGCGGCTGGAGCACCGAATGCAGCACCAAATCCTCTGCAGCAGCAGCAGCAGCAAGGGCAACAGCAACAGCAGCAGGTCCAACAGAATCCGTCCGGCGTGAGTGTCGGCGTCGGTGTTGGAGTTGGAGTTGGTGTCGTCGATAGCAAGCAGGTGGCACAAAACTCCGGCAATGGAAGCGCACAGAACACGGCGATTGTCCTGCCGCAACAACAAGCATCCGGTGCCTCCAATGTACCCAAGGGTAACACGGACATGGCCCAGCAACTGACGCAGCACCAGCAACAGGTGCAGCAGCAACAGGAGCTGCGCCGCTTCGAGGGCGTGGGCAGCATTGGCCAAGTGGGCTCGGTCCCGGCTGGAATGCTGGGAGCGCCCGCTCAAGGCATGCCATCTGGCATACGGATGCAGGGAGCTCCGTCGGTGCGAGTGCTTGGCGTGCAACCAGCACCAGGTGGTGCAATACCAGGGGGAGTTGCAGTGCCGGTGCCCGTGCCCGGCCAGAATGTCCTGCCGAATGCGAACGAAGTGACGAGTCTTCAGCAGCAGCAGCAGCAGCAGGCACAGGTGGCCCAGCAAGGGGGTCAACTGATGCTGCAGGGCTGCAATGCGGGAGCAGGCGCAAGGAGACGAGGGCTGACCAACATGGTGGAACAGCAGCAGTCGAATGCGCAACAGAATCCACAGCAGCAGCAGCAGCAACAACAACTGGGCAACATTCCAACGCCGCTGTCGGTCAATGTTGGCTTCAACAGTGCCAACTTTGTAGGCGCCGGGGACAAGCCACAACTGGTGGGTCAGCCGGATCAGCTGGCGAAGATCAAGCTGCTGCAGGCACAGGCACAGGTGCAGGCCCATGGCAATGCAGTGCCAGGAGGGGCGCCAGGTGCTGGCAACAGTGCCAGTGGCGGCAGCGTTCTCATGCCCGCAGACACCACGGGTGGCGCCAACAATCCGTCTGCAGTTGCCAATGCAACGGGCGGCGGAACAGGCGGCTCTGGCGGACAAGGTCAGTCCTCGGCCATTGGAGGCGACAGCGAGAAGGATTGGCGCGAATCGGTGACGGCCGATTTGCGGAATCACTTGGTGCACAAGTTGGTTCAGGCCATCTTTCCCACATCGGATCCAACGACCATGCAGGACAAGCGTATGCACAATCTCGTCTCGTACGCCGAAAAAGTGGAGAAGGACATGTACGAGATGGCCAAGTCCCGCTCCGAGTATTATCACCTGTTGGCCGAGAAGATTTACAAGATCCAAAAGGAACTGGAGGAGAAGCGACTCAAGCGCAAGGAGCAGCACCAGCAGCAGATGCTGCAGATGCAACAGACCGGGCCCACTGGTGGTGTCGTCAACTCCTCATCTCTACCCAGCAATCCGCTCCAGCAACAGCAGCAGCAGCCGGGTCAGGGCGTGCGTCCCATTATCAGTCCCATGGGCGGCGGTGGCCCAACTGGAATGCTGCATCAGCAGCTGCGCCCGCAAGCCTCTGTCCTGGGCACCAGTGCCAACCAGCAGCCGACGGCGGCGGGTCAACCCAGCATGGTGGCTGTGGGCGCGAGTATGCGGAGTCATTCGCCCGGCGGCAACATGCTGGCCATTCAGCAGCAACAGCGCATGCAGTTCCCCCAGCAACAGCAGCCTGGTCAGGGCAACATGTTGGTGGGACCACCCGGTCCCAGTCCCGGCGGAATGGTGGCTAATCCCGTCTTGTCTCCGTTCAACACGCAGCCGGGCATGCAATCGGCGTCAGCCGTCGGTGGCGGACCAGTTGGCGGTGTGTTGACGAGTCCGGCTTCCAGCCAGCAACAACAACAACAGCAGCAGCAGCAACAATTCATCAATGCCAATGGCGGAGGAAGCGGCGCACAGAATCAGCAACTGAATGAGATTATGAAGCAGCGATTGCTGCAGCAGCACCAGCAGCAACAGCAATCCTCCGCAGCCATTCTGATGCCGCAGTCGCCCTTCAGCAATGCCACGTCGATTCCACAACAGCCTCAGCAGCAGCAGCAACAGCAACAGACGAATGCGTTTAGTTCGCCGATGCAGCAGAAATCTCAGCAAGCATCCGGCGGTGGTGGAGTGCTGAACAACATGCCACCCACGCCCACAAGTCTGGATGCACTGACTGCAGGAGGAGGAGGCGGCGGAGGAGGAGGAGGAGCTAGTGCCAGTGGCAGTGGCAGCACCACTGTGCCCGCGCCCAGTCCCTCGCCCAGTTTCATGTCGAATGGACCCATTGGCACACCATCGAATAATCCGCCCTCTGTGAGCAGTCTCATGCAGCCGCTGAGCAATCGGGCAGCGACACCGCCATACATACCTACCTCGCCAGTGCCGGCGACCAGTGCCTCCGGATTGGCGGCGAGCAGCACGCCCGCCTCGGCAGCGGCGACGTGCGCCAACAGCAGCAGCAGCGGGAACTGCAACAGCAGCAGCAGCACGACCAGCAACACGGCGGCAATCACAACAACAACGACCACAACGGCTGTGTGTACACCCCTCAGCTGTGCCTCGTCCGTTGCATCCGTTGCCACGCCGACATCGACGACGAGTGCGTCCATCGGCAATGGCAACGGCAACGGAAGTGCCGCGCCTGCCAATGCAAGTAGCACCCTCTTGCTGATGGCCCGCAGCAAAAGCGAAGCGACTGTCACCAGTGTCACCAGTGGCCTGGGCCGCATGATGAACAGCTCGAGCAGCTTATCCTCACAGATGGCGGCACTGGAGGCGGCAGCACGTGATAACGACGATGAGACACCGTCTCCGGCGGGTGCCAACGATACCAATGGCAGCAATGGTGGTGGCAGTGGTGGAGGCGGAATGTCCTCCAAGGGCAAACTGGACTCGATCAAGCAAGAGGATGAGATCAAAAAGGAGTTTATGGATGACAGTTGTGGTGGCAACGGCGACAGCTCGCAAATGGATTGCTCGGCCGGGGGCAAAGGCAAGAATGTGAACAACGATGGCACTAGCATGCTCAAGATGGACATCAAGTCGGAGGGTGGCGAGGATGGCGACATCAAGATCAAGTCGGAGCCCATGGACTGTGATGATCTGGGAGCTGGCGGTGGCAGCGGCGTCACGAGTGGCGCACATGGCGATGGTGCAATTGGTGGCGGTGTCGATGGCAAGGATGACTTAAACGGGGCCATCGATGGCAATGCTGCGGGCAGTGCGACGGACATCAAGATCAAAAGTGAGACCAAACCAGCTGTGCCGGAACCCTTGGCGCCCAATGCTGGTGACAAGAAGAAGAAATGCCGTAAGCTTTCATTTGTTTTCATCTACATATTTGGTATACATTATGTTCGGCTAATTATAATAGGCTTTAGGCTTTAAAATGGCCAGAAGAAATTACAACCATCGGTTAATTAAAGTATACATACATATATATTCGTACGGCTTTAAAGCAGCGGTGGGCACAAAATCTGAATTCGGGAGCACAACAATAACAACTACAGCGAGTTGGGAGCAGTCGCTGCTCCCAGAGCCACTGCGTGCCCACCGCCACTTTAAAGCTAAAAAGAACTTAAATTCGAATTACTCTTATATTCATATTAAGATAATATTAGTATTAGAGTAGCACTATTACTAGTGCAAAGGTATATTCTGTCAACTTGAGGTTTCCAAAATACTAGAAATAAACATGGGGATATAGAGCAAGACAACTAGAATAATACAAATGTCTCCGAATTGCAAAATAATATTTTGGTCTTGGACTAAAAGATAACGAAGCATTTTATTAATAGTTGTTCTCTTTCTTAAAGCTAAAGTACAATTCAGATAGCGAATGTAACGAATTTTTCCGATATGATTAAATCGATAATGATCCATAAATGTATAATGTAATGTACATAACCTTTACAGCGAACATTTATTTTTAAATTTAGTGTTCTCTATGCATTTTAAGTAGATTTTTGTTTCTTTAACATAGATATAAACAAATTTTTGTTATTTATGCAACATTATTTTAGACAAGAAACAAAATTAACTGTTATGTAACATAAATGCCTGTATATATTCTACATGATAGCAACTGATTAAATATTCAAATGGTATTAATTTTAAATTCTAGAATTCAATCCTGATGAGCTGCGTTCAGCTTTAATACCAACTATGGAAAAGCTTTATCGTCAGGAGCCGGAGTCCGTTCCATTTCGTTATCCGGTCGATCCTCAAGCGCTGGGAATACCCGACTATTTTGAGATCGTTAAGAAGCCCATGGATCTGGGGACCATACGGAATAACATACTTACTGGCAAATATAGTGATCCATGGGAATATGTGGATGATGTGTGGCTAATGTTTGATAATGCCTGGCTGTATAACCGTAAAACATCGCGCGTCTACCGATACTGTACCAAGGTGAGATTATCAGATCTGTTTTCGGAAATTCTAAAACAATTTAAAGGGATTTTAAGCTTGTCCCATCCTACTTTTATGCACTTCGAAAGAATACAGGACAACAATAAAGCCTGTGATATGGTTTTTGCAAAATCAAAACTTTTCAAACGACGATTGAGACGTTCTTAATTTTCCAAAGCAAGCGAAAAAGCTAAAGAAAATGCATCTCTAATTCAAGGTGAAGCTGGCATTATTTGCTCTAGGTCACGAGTGGCGTTTCATACCAAGACTTTTTTTTGTTAATTGTTTAACAATTACACGAGGCAACAAATGGAAACTTCCTAACACTTTCTGGAAGGGTTAACGTTTTTCAATTCGGTTGTGACGTTCCCATTCAGAAATTCAAGCTCATCTCTGAAAAAAGATAAAAAAAAATAAAATGTTTAATTTATTTTAAAGAGTTTTAGTCAGTATCTCAGGAATATCAATTAATAAATGCAATTTTTCAATCGATTGACACCTTTCTATGTTAAAAATGTATAAAAAGTGACAATAATTTTGTACAAAACAGCTGATTGTTCTGCAGACGTGTCAGGACTTTTGGTGTATTTTGAACGATAACCGAATATTCCCAACGAGCAGCCAAAACGAAGAAAATGACTCAAACAAGCCCTTAAAAATCATTTGCGTAAAAAATCCAAGAATTTAATACCACATTCTATTTCAAATTTTTCAAATTTAAATGAAAAATCTTTATCGGTATAATTTTCCATATGAATCGACAGTTCAATGCTTTCGTTGGCGGTATTTAATATTCAATTTTAAACTCGATGAGTCAAATTTTGATTGGCTTAATGTACATTTTTTCTAAATTTTTTTCTGATAATTAAATAAATTTTGTTAAACCTAGACAAGTATTTTCACTTGTCCAAAATTTTAATTTTTGAACTACAAAATTTAATTTAATTCAAGGAGAAATTAAATCAATACAAATTTTGTTTAGAATTGCATTGATCCATTGATTCTTGAGGTAAGATCTTAAGTTCCGGGGGGGTTTCCGAAACTAACCTAATTCTTTCTCTATGGCTCGAACCATTTAACCGAGTCTTTTCAAAATTTGGAAATTATACTTTGATTTTTTGACTTCAAGTCAAAAAGATAAGCTTTATTTGGCGTATTCCCTCGGGAAATCGGCAATTTAAAGACAAGTCGAGTGCAGAAAAGCAAATACGAGGCGAGTGGTTGAATTTCGGTCACCATGTGAACCTAGTCGTATTGTAACTTAATAAAGAGTTTTTCGTATCTGTGAGTTTCCACTGAACCTGGGAATATTCACTTTAGTAAAATATATCAGTATCTTTGTTATAAATATACTCAAATGTAAATATTTATCTCTTACTTTAGCTTTCAGAGGTGTTCGAGGCTGAAATAGATCCCGTAATGCAGGCACTGGGATACTGCTGTGGACGAAAGTACACGTTTAATCCACAGGTGCTATGCTGTTATGGCAAACAACTGTGTACAATACCGCGCGATGCCAAGTATTACAGCTACCAAAACAGGTAAGTTCTCTTTTCAATCGGTGCAATCCGACTAATTAATGCTTGGCATTAAGTAGATTTAAGCTACTTAAAATTATTCAGAAATATCAGATTGCTAATTTTATTTGTTAATTGCTCAATCGGTAACTCCCAATTTCTATATAAAATGGCTCTTCTTCATCTCGTATTTGAAAGCAATGTTGTACTGTATTGTATTGTTTGAAAGCAATGTTATTAAATCGTAAGAACTAGAAAAGATGCGTTCGTTGGAAGTGTCTGAGTTAAGCTTTGTACGGAGTAATTTGGAACTGTTTGCCAGCAAAAGGTGTTCAATAATTTGATGATGGCTAACGGAAACCATTGTGACCAATGTATCACCAAAAAGCAACTGTTGCCTTAAAAAGAGGAGGAATACACTATGCAAAATGTGATAAATATGGGATTCTCTATGTGTTGTGGGTGAACCCATTTTAATAATAAAAGTTACAATGAATATGGGCATTTTCACACTGTAGAATCTACAGCGTCGCTACATAACAGAATAAAGTTGTTTTTACATCTGAATAGCAATAAATGGTTTTATGTTGAAAATATATATAATTTTTTAGCTTGTTTTTTTTTTCTTAGAGCACATGACGTTACGTTATAATTTTTATGAAATTGATCTATGTATTTTTTTTTTTTTTCTTGGAACCAATTACCAAAAATTGTTGCTAGGATTGAAGTGTTGTTTTTCAGTTTAATTAGCCGTTTGACGCTGGAAGAGAGATTTAAAAAGTAATTGTTATAATAGAAACTGCATTTTTGAAATAAATATTATTAAAATCAGTCAAATATTAATGGGATTATTCCGGAAGGCGTTTTAGATTTGGTTTAGATTATTTTTAACCAAATCTAAATCAGTTGACGGAACGACCCGTTTTCCACACTGATTAGTTTTAGATTTCGTGAACAGCTGACAGCCTGGGCGAACAGCTGATTGACAACTAAAAAGTATACAAAAATGGGCATAATTGCACAAAATGCCGAAAGAAAGTCTGAAAAGGATATTTATAAACGTATAAAACGAAAGTTTGCTCATCGAATATGTTTTTTTTTATAGAATATTCATAGATTTACAATGTAAACAAACACCAACTGTCACACAGCTGTTCGAAACCAAATCAAAATGAAAACGAAATCATTCTCAGAGCTGATTTCACGAAATCAATTAGTAAGACCACACTTCCCTGATTTGTTTTGGGCACACTGAAAATTTTGTATGGAGCAGCTGTGAACAGCTGACTGCGAAATCTAACCCAAATCTAAAACGCTTACCGGAATCCTACTAATATAAAAAAAACTTTATTTGAGCAATGTAAAACTTCGTTTATTTTGCCGAAAGCGTATTTTGTCTCAGTTGTTTGTTTTCTTTAAATTTGTTTTGTGTGTATATAAATGCATACGCACACAAGCGCCCTATCTCTTTCTCCCTTCCTCTTCCACGGTTTGCCTGCAAAGCAACGGCAAAATCCTAACGCAACAACATCAACAAAAAAGGCACTTCGTCCTACCACTTGGCTCGTTTAGCTCGGCTGGTGAGCGCCGAGCAACAGTTCGTTCAAACTATTACCTGCATCCGAGCAGCATGAAACAGAAAACACGACAGAAACAAAAGTAAGTGTTCTGTTGAACGAGTCTGCTTAATTTTCTCTGTCTAATCGGTGAGCGGACAGCATTGAATAAAATGGGTCTGAGCATATTTTTGCTTAAGTACAATTCTTAAAAAGAATTTCAGAAGATGTGAAATTTTTATCAATTTTACGTTTTTTGTCATGGTCGATCGTGTTACAGAAATGCTTTGTTAAGTTACTTCAGTCGTCTCTTTTTCGTTTTATAATAAATGTCGGACACTTCTCTACTGTAAGGCCTGCAGATACTCCAAACAGTTTTATGTTTCTACAAGCATCCAAATGCCGAACAGTTTTCAACAATGTCAGCTTCTTTTCTGGCAATTCCATTCCGCTTCACTCCGTGCGGACTAGCTGAAACGCTTGTATATATGTACATACATACATAGCCACAGAAAAACTTAACTGCTATTTATTTTTTTATTTAATGGTATTTTATTTAAGTGCTATAATTAAAAAATACACATTAAAAATCCTTGGGAGCTCCGCCCCCTGCTCGCTTCAATCGTCAACATCGTCAAAAATCATCGTATTAAATAAGAGAAGACCATAAAAATCTTATTCCATAAACAATCCGTACAATTAATGACCAGGTAGTGTCAGAAATAACGGTTTGTCCGTATTATATATTCTAATATTAGCTGGCAACTTTGATCACCAATCAAGACATCTAATAACTTCTTTCTGCATTTAGCAAGACGTTTCCAACATTCAAAATAATACATTTTTTGTATCGGTTTCAGATCGTACAGATCCTGATACTGATTGTTTTGGGCGAAACATAGAAACAGGTTTTCCCAAACATTAAAAAAATAGAAGAAGAAAAAAATTAGGATAACGAAGCAAATAAGGCTGAGTTAATGGGATATCTTATCATTCAGCAAGTAATATTTGACTATTCCATCACAAGTAAAGGAGCCTAAATAAGTATATACATCAAAGAAATTAGAGATGACTTACATATTTAATCACACCATCAAATTTACCAGTTGGTCGATAGAAACGCACAAAATGAATTATAGAAGAGGTAAATAGTCAGTTGCGTTTTCCATTAAAGAGAGCGAGACAGCGATATGTGCATTTCCTAGATCAGCGGCGGGCTCGAAATATGAATTCGGGAGCAGAACAATAACAACTACAACAACATCAACAGCGAGTCTTTTGCGCGACTTCACAGCGCCGAATAGGCAGATAAATAGTTGGGAGCTGCTCCCGGAGCCACTGCGTGCCCACCGCTCTCTTAGATAATAATAAAGAACATACACATTAATTCCCATGCTGGGAAGTAAACTTACGAACATTTTGTGATTAGCTACAGTCGGGAACTCAGCTCACTGGGCCTCATTTGACTTTCGTTTTGGGGGCCGAAGATCTGCCACGCCTCCTTGCGCCCGTTACGCATACATGTTTTTTTTTGCGTCAAAGTAAATAGACGGGGTCTTAAAACCTGCCGAATGCCTCAATGATTTTTCGGTTGCCGAGTATAGCCAGAGTACATTTTTTTTTAGAAATAACGAGCCATTGCAATTAAAATGATGCCATGACTATAAAATTGCGAGAGAATCAAGCATGAGGTGGAGCCCCCTATTAATTTATAAAATAGAATACACTTAATAACTTACATACTGATAAATATTATAAAAATTACAAATTCTTCATAATATTTTTGTTTATTTTTTTTTCTTTTTTGAACGCCTGGCAACATCATTTACACATGCTCTATTGATTGTTTGTATATTACGTTTATGTGTTGTTTCTGCTGCTTTTTAAATTATATTACGTATAATGTGTGTGGTGTTTATCGTTAAATGTCCAATTGTCATCGCTCATCGCTATCGTCACGTCATCGTCATCAACTCGAAAACTTTTGCTATGAAAATCACAACAGTCTAAAGGAATACGGTGTTGCATCAAATAGATACACATTCTGCCAGAAGTGCTTTAATGACATACAGGGAGACACTGTGACTCTAGGAGATGACCCGCTGCAGTCCCAAACGTAAGTAAACTGAATGATACCAGAAATATTTAAAAATACAATTATATGTTTGCTTTGATTTGATTTAATTAGCCAAATTAAAAAGGACCAGTTCAAGGAAATGAAGAACGATCATTTGGAGCTAGAGCCCTTTGTTGATTGCCAGGAGTGCGGGCGCAAGCAGCATCAGATTTGTGTGCTATGGTTAGATTCAATCTGGCCGGGAGGCTTTGTGTGTGATAATTGCTTAAAAAAGAAAAACTCAAAGCGAAAGGAGAACAAATTTAATGCCAAGCGATTACCTACAACTAAACTAGGCGTGTATATTGAGACGCGAGTGAATAACTTCCTGAAGAAAAAGGAAGCTGGAGCTGGCGAAGTACATATACGTGTGGTATCCTCATCGGACAAGTGCGTCGAGGTGAAGCCGGGCATGCGACGTCGCTTTGTTGAGGGCGGTGAAATGATGCAAGAGTTCCCATATCGGGCAAAGGCTTTGTTTGCCTTCGAGGAGGTTGATGGCATTGATGTCTGCTTTTTTGGCATGCACGTGCAAGAATATGGATCAGAGTGTCCAGCGCCCAATACACGACGTGTATACATTGCATATCTGGATTCTGTTCACTTCTTTCGACCACGACAATATCGCACGGCCGTCTATCATGAGATACTGCTCGGCTACATGGACTATGTGAAACAGCTGGGCTATACGATGGCGCATATATGGGCGTGCCCGCCCTCTGAAGGCGATGACTATATATTCCACTGCCATCCGACTGATCAGAAAATACCCAAGCCGAAGCGTTTGCAAGAGTGGTACAAGAAAATGCTCGACAAGGGCATGATCGAGCGTATCATTCAGGACTATAAAGACATACTGAAGCAGGCCATGGAGGATAAACTGGGCTCGGCCGCTGAATTGCCCTATTTCGAGGGTGATTTCTGGCCCAATGTTCTGGAGGAGAGCATCAAGGAACTGGACCAAGAAGAGGAGGAGAAACGAAAACAGGCCGAAGCCGCTGAAGCGGCTGCTGCTGCAAATGTACGTATTTTAATCACACAATTTGCTTATTTCTTGTCTGAATTTTCAATACTGAATTTCTAATGTATTTGCAGCTCTTTTCCATTGAGGACAATGAAGTTAGTGGCGATGGTAAGAAAAAGGGTCAGAAAAAGGCCAAGAAATCCAATAAATCAAAAGCAGCACAACGCAAGAACAGCAAAAAGTCTAATGAGCATCAGTCTGGAAATGATTTATCTGCAAAAATATATGCCACCATGGAGAAGCACAAAGAAGTGTTTTTTGTCATCCGCTTACATTCAGCACAGTCGGCGGCAAGTCTGGCGGTGAGTTAAACTCCTCAATTTCTTTCTTTACATCAGTCTAATATAACTTATAACTTATACTATTCTCGCTCAGCCCATACAAGATCCCGATCCGTTGTTGACCTGCGATCTGATGGACGGTCGCGATGCCTTTCTGACTCTGGCGCGTGATAAGCACTATGAATTCTCATCGTTGCGACGTGCGCAGTTCTCCACGCTATCAATGTTGTACGAGCTGCACAATCAGGGCCAGGACAAGTTCGTGTACACTTGCAACAACTGCAAAACAGCAGTCGAGACACGTTATCACTGCACCGTTTGTGATGTAAGATTAACTGCCAATCATTTTATAATTACATCAATTGTTGTTGTATTTTGAGAGCTTTATGTTACAGTTGAGTTTTATCGTTCACTTCCATTTTCTCTCTCTTTTTGTGATTCATAGGACTTTGATCTGTGCACAGTGTGCAAGGAAAAGGTTGGGCATCCGCATAAAATGGAAAAGCTGGGCTTCGATTTGGACGATGGCTCGGCGCCAGCCGATCTCAAGCAAGCAAATCCACAGGAAGCAAGAAAACAGTCCATACAGCGTTGCATTCAATCTTTGGTACATGCGTGCCAGTGCCGAGACGCCAATTGCCGTTTGCCCTCGTGCCAGAAAATGAAGAGGGTTGTTCAGCACACGAAGAATTGCAAGCGAAAGACAAATGGCGGCTGTCCCATATGCAAGCAGCTGATAGCTCTGTGTTGTTACCACGCCAAGCACTGTCAGGAGCAAAAGTGTCCGGTACCCTTCTGTCCCAACATCAAGCACAAGCTGAAGCAGCAACAACTACAGCAAAAGTGAGTAATTGACATCAAGATTAACTATTATTAAGTTGGTAATTCACTATATGTATTGAGTAAAATGACACACAGCGATCCAAGCATCCTCTGCTCTGATCACAGAATTACGAAACACTACTCCTTTTCCAAAGGAGTCAGTTCAATGAAGAGAGCAAAAATTTCAAGCGACCTACTAAAAATTTCAATATTTTTTAAATATGAGACAAACTTGATTTGCATTTGGTAGACAGGTTGCCATAAATTTCTTAAAGTAGCTGAGGTCGACGCGTTCATACAGTCATACAGACAGACAGACAGACGGATAAGGCTATATCTATTCGGCTGTCGGCCAACGATTTTATTTGAATAGAGAAAAGTCTAAGCCTTACCGCTTTTCTTTATTTGGTCAACAGTTACAAGCGCAAAAAATCAAAATTCACATTTGGACGAAATAAAAGTAAAAACTTGTAGCCAATTAAATTTAGAGTTTTTTTTTTATAGGTATATGACATCTGTCAATTCGTTTTTGCCAGATATTACCTGGTTATTCTATATATAAATTTTTACTGCGATTTAAGACATGATATGACATTAATAAAGTATCGTAGAAGACAGATTGCATATGGCAGATCAAAAGCTGATAGCATTAAGCTTAGTATGGAGACCAAAAAAAGTTTACGCCGGCGTTGGTTTGCTTAAATTTCAGAAGGTACAACTGATTTGGGTAAAAATTGGAGAGAATAGGCAATGGAAAATGTAAATTGAAGTTAATGGAGGAGAAATATGCGATGGCACGGAAGCCACTGAGTCTCCGGTTCAAATATTATTTCATCTTCATTACGGTTTTTAATTTCAAAATCGTCTGCAGTCTGTTTGTATTAATAGAGCTCATGCTCAAATTAACTTTGTTAAAGTAATGCAGCACTACTTTATTCCAGGAGTGAACAAAAGAATTTATGATCGAAAGGATTTAAGATTTTTTGGATTAGATTTTCAAAAAAACCACATAAAATTCAGAAAAATGTATGAACTTTATTTAAGAATGAAGCGATATAATTTGATGTAAATTTTATGTAAATGTTGGCTGCGGGTGGCCATCAAATGGTTCATACGTTGGGTCCAATTTTCGCCTATTTCTCTAACATATTGTCCGGTATATCTCGAATAAATTCTTTAATATTGGCTTTTAGTGCGGATTTGTCGCTCAAGACATGAGCCTTAACATAGCGCCACAAAATATAGTCTAGAGGCATTAAATCGCACGGTCTAGGCTCCAAGCGTAAGCCAAGTACAACTCTTCCATTTTGGGCAAAAAAAGCTTGTAATCATTCCGAATAACCGCCTTAAAAGCTTGAGCTAAACTGATCATAAAATGGAAAAAGTGCACAATGCAATTTCTGAACAGAGCATGAGTTTTGAAGAAGGAAAGGACAACAATCATTTGTGCTTTCCGAAAATGGTGTGTGTTAGAAATCTAATTTATATGTGTGCTGAACTAAACATAACTACTGTAAGCTTAATTTATTAACAAGTGCCTAAATTGTGTTCGCTGTATCCTACTTTCAGATTGCAACAGCAACAGTTGCTACGTCGTCGCGTCGCTTTGATGTCCAGAACGGCCGCACCGGCTGTTCTTCCCGGACCGGCTGTGAGTGGGCCCGTGGTTGCAGCTGGCGTTGGTGTGCCAGTCGTGGGCATGTCCGGTGTGGCGGTTAGTCAACAGGTGATACCTGGCCAGGCAGCCATTTTGCCAGCCGGTGCCGGTGGTGGTATGAGTCCATCCACGGCGCCTGTACCGTCGCCAGTTTCTGTTGCCAGTATGGGCGGCATGACTTCGCCGCATCCACATCAGCCGGGCATTGGCATGAAACCGGGCAGTGGCCACTCACCGTCTCCTAACGTCCTGCAGGTGGTCAAACAGGTGCAGGAGGAGGCCGCACGTCAACAAGTACCACATAGTTTTGGCAAAGGAGTGCAAATGGCTCCTCCTGTTATGCAAAGGTCCATGGGCGTGGGTATGCCTAACCAGGGCTCAATGGGCGGTATGGTCGGAAATGTTGGCGTCGGTCAGTTAGCTGGTAATGTGGGTGTGGGACCCGGCGCTGGACCGCTCTCCGGTGGAAATAACTGTAATAATGTCCTGAATGCTAATAATCTGCTGCCGATGGAACAGTGGGGCAGCGGCGGTGGTGTTGGAGGCGCCGCACAGCAACGGTATAACAACAACGCTGCCAACCAACCAGGAATGCGTCAATCTAACCAGTTGATGCAGCAGAATCTACAGCAACAGCAGCAGCATCAGATGATGGGCATGTCGCCCAATCCGATGGGTGGTGGTGTAGGCGTGGGAGTAAGTGCGGCTCAGATCCCCGTAATAAGCGCTGGCGTTGCCATGGGCGGGAGCGGTACATCTCATGGTATAGGCATGGGCGCGTCTATGGGCGCTGCACCCGCTGGCAGCGGTGTCCGTCCACCGGGCGGTCAAGGTGTGGGTACCGGTGGCTGCAACGCTGGCAGTGCAGGACCCAACATGGTGAACGGACCACCACTCAACACACAGACGCTAGCGCAGATTATGCAGAAGATTAAAAATAATCCTACCAACGAGAGCAACCAGCATATACTTAGCATTCTGAAGCAGAATCCCCAAATAATGGCGGCCATCATCAAACAACGTCAGCAGAGCCAGCAGAGTCAAATCAATGCTGCTGCCGGGGGAGCTAGTGGTGGATCACTTCAAGCTGGCAATGGTCCACAAACAGCGCAGCATCAGCAGCAACAGCAGCAGCAGCAACAGCAGCAACAGCAGCAGCAACAACAGCAGCAGCAGCAGCAGCAACAACAGGTAATGCAACAGCAACAAATGCAGCACATGATGAACCAACAGCAGCAAGGACCTGGCCCGGGACCACCGCAAATGGGGCCTGGCCAACAGCAACAAGTTAGCCTAATGCAGGTTGCACAGCAGCAGCAACAGGGCCCGCCACATCAGCGCATGGCCAATATGCAGAATGCGACCATGATGCTTTCCAATCTGCCACCTGGTGTCACTGCTCAAGGAAGTATGGTAAGCTCGATTTAAATTAAGTGAAAAGCCAGCATTTTGGATACTCGTTTAAGTACACAATATAGAACAGCGGTGGGCACGCAGTGGCTCCGGGAGCAGCGACTGCTCCCAACTATTTGTATGCCTACTGTTGTAGTTAATTTTGTTGTGTTATCGAATTTAGATTGTCTTTATCAGCGTCAAGAACCGTGTTGGTTATAGTGATAAGAACTAGACACACCAAACTAACCACCTAAGATTTTGTATAATTTGCCATAAAGAAAAAAAATGATGCAATGCCGCCATTGCAACTGGAAGCCCTATAAAGTATACTATAATGAGCAAGTTTTAGCACTTTTTAATCCGAAGTTTTTCAGAATCTACCTCGTTTAAAAATAATCATTCACTAATAATTTAAATAATTTATAATTTATTGCGCAAGTTAGAGGTCAACGAAGTACTAGCACTGTACTAAATTTTATATTTTTTTGGCTTAAATTAAAAAATAAGGTTTGCGAAACATAAGTACAAAGAAAGTTAACATCGGATCGTCGATTAAACATCTTTACGAGGTAAAAGTCTAGGGACTACAACATTTCCATACCCCAACATCCACTTCAATAATTTTTTCAGTGTAGTTTCTTTTTTATTTAATTTCTGTATAGCTTTTACTTAAATGGCAATAATATCGATGTTCCTATATCTCTTCGGGCTATAGATTGTATATAACTTAAATATAATTTATAAGACTTATTAAAAAAACCCGTTCTCCAAACCAACCATAAACCCTAAACCATTTTCTGCTCACGACAGAAATATAACTTTTTCAGGTGCCAGCGGACTGTTGTTTCGCTAGCCTAGACTCCAGAGGTATTATTTATTTTGACGATAGGGCTAAAGTTGCTTATAACTTTTTGACTTCAGTTTATTATTTTTTTTATTAACCAACTACGACTTTTTAAAAAAATCGCTGGCTCAGCGGAATATCGCTAAAACCCGCTAAATTTGTCACAGTTCCCAAATTACAGAGGCTAAAGATATGCTACAGAACTATAGAACTTTATTTATTTTTTTTTTAACGACTATCATCTCTAAATTTGATATAAGAAATTGTTCGGTAATTCTTCAATGTCTAATGCGACATTCGCACGCATTCAAATTGAAATAAAACATATGCCAAAACATTATTTAATTGCGACAAAGTGCGAAACTCTAAGGTCTTGATTAGCTGTGTAATTGGTGTCAAGGTGGATTTTTGGCAATTGCTCGTTTTCAAGATCATTTAAAAAAACCAAGGCACTCGCACGCGACTCAAACAGAAGTCACTTTTACGTCGATCAGTTCAAACACTGATTTCGGCAAAACATGAAGGTATATTTCAATGCGACTAATTTAAAAATGTAATGCATTGGTTTATCTTAAAAATGTTTTTTATTTTATTCAAAAATATTAAGTAGTTTATTTTTAATTTAATTTTAATCAGTGTCGCATGCGACATTTTGTTTCCCCATATATTTATATTGTTTCTCTCTCTTTTTTTTAAATTATACATCTAAAACAGCTTGAAAATTTGTTTTAAATTAAACTTTCAATATATTTTTATGAATTAAAATGGTTCATTTACAATCTTACTATCTTACTTAGTGTAATCGATAGAATACAACATGTTCATTTTGGAAGTCAAGTCTTAAGAAAATCGATAAAAATATAGAAAAAGTGAATTTTTTCCAATGTAGAATCGATATGTTCATCCCATTAAATTTCTTCTAGCCTAGGTCGCTTTAATAAATAACTTAAATACATTTCTAGAAACAAATTTCACAAGATACAGTTTTTTTTTATTTTTTTTATCAATGAAACGTTTTTGGCCTCTGTTGACATTTCTGTGGAAATGCCCACATGTGAAACATATGTAAATCATTAACCTGAAAATTCCTGGCACATGGCACAGTCCAAATATATTCTAGTTTATATCTTTATATATTCCATTTGTTTATAACAAATGCCTTATTCTGATGTGTTATCTCTTTTAAACAGGTGACGAATCAAAGCTGGAATAAGATGCGCTACATGCCATTGAATCAATATCCACCACCGTATCCTCAACGCCAACGTGGCCCGCACATCGGAGGACCCGGTCAGCAGTTCCCGGGCGGTGCAGCCGGCAACTTTAATCCTGGTGGCGCTGGAGCTGTTGCTGGTGTACCTGTAGCCGGCAGTGCTGTCGGTGGCAGTGGTACGGCTGCATCCGGCTCTGACCAATACTCCATCGCCAATGCTGCAGCCTCCAATATGCTGCAGCAGCAACAGGCCGGAAGTGGTGCTGGCATCAAGCCTGGATCACAACAACAGATGAGTGTTATGCAACCAGGCATGCAGCAGCAACAACCTTTGCAGCAACAGCAACAAATGATGCAGGTTGTGGCCGCCGGTGGTGGGGGCCTAAATAATGCCAATTCAAACTCACTGCCTGGTGGTGGGAGTGGACCAGGTACCAATGTGATGGGTCCGCCAACACCGCATACGCTGCAACAGCAGCTAATGCAGTCGGCGCGGTCCTCGCCACCGATACGCTCTCCGCAGCCAACTCCCTCACCGCGATCTGCGCCATCTCCACGCGGCCCATCTGCATCGCCGCGCGCTCAGCCCTCGCCGCATCATGTGATGAGCAGCCATTCACCAGCGCCCCAGGCACCACATGATGGCATGCACAATCATGGCATGCATCAGTCGCCATTGCCTGGTGTGCCGCAGGATGTGGGCGTTGGCGGTGTAGGTGTGGGTGTTAATGCTGGCAACGTGGGCAATGCAGGCGGCGCCATGCCTGATGCTTCTGATCAACTAACCAAGTTTGTTGAGCGGCTTTAGTGCAACAACAACAACAATGCAAACGTCAATGATTGCATGAAGAATTTTCGCAACCTTACAAAGCAACTGCAATATCAACCATCAGAACTACCGCATTACTTTTGATAGCCGGCCTTAGTGCTAATGCTTGGGTTGATTTGGACTAAGGATTCTGGCCGGGAGATGTTGCCTCTATTGCGATTAAATATCCAAAAGTTTGGCAAAAAACTGTGTGTTAATCTTTATGTACTTTTCTTATGTATAAAAATATGTTTACTGTCGGCTATCAACTACTATTTAGTTTAGATTATTTTTGGATCTGCGCCTCATCTTCTGTTATCAGAATCTTAATATTTACTTGCTGAAGGACTGCTATCATGCATTGTATACATAAATATATGCACTTCATAAGTTTAGGATTTGAACAAAGCTCAGTAAGCAACTGAAACGATTTTGATTATGATAATTATTATGTATCACATACTGTATGCTTAGAATATATATACATAAATGTATATATTCTATAAATGTATTTTTTTTTTTTCTTTTATGATTATCACTCTTATTTAAAATCATATTTATCAATATTTAGTGCAATCGGTTAGGTCGCACACACAGCATACGAAAACAGTAAGAATTAGAAATATTATAGATTTTATAAACGTAAAACGTTAAATTTTGTTTTTCCTTATTATACAAAACAATTATGAACAAAACATTAGAAGCAATGCTAAAGATGCTGCGAAAACAAAAAAAATAGAACATAACTAAACCAATCAAAAACAAAAAGTTTACAAAAACAAAACATTGTATATGGTATTATAGTATCTGGATGCGTACACACTTTATATTATTTAAAGCATCTAAAATGTATGAAATTTTACCTAGACGTTTTAAATCAAAAATTTCAATGACCAGATGATTTATAGAAAGTATATTTATTATTATTTTAAAATGAATTTTTTGTACCTAATTTTAAGCCTAAAAATATCATTCTTAATCAAGAGACACACAGCAAACGAAACAGAATAATAAAATAATGTATTGAGACTATCAAAACTATCAAATGCATATAGACTATATATGTTAAAGAATGTTTGCAGTGTTATATGGCTAGCAATCCTTAAGCTAAGTTGTTGTCAGTTTATTACGTGCTTCTTATAGGAGCTTGAATTGGGAACACACATAGAAATATTTTTATATTAATACCACAACCGGCATACATGATTCATATACATATTCATTTAAATATGTGTACAATGTTTGTATGCATGCTTCACAAACTAATAAATAACATCACGATAACGCTCCATTTTTATTAACTTCCAATTGACATACAACAATAACAATATATACCAAAAATTGGTAGATACAATTCAAACATCAATGACAGAAACAACTGGAACACCAACAAACCACAATTTAAGCAATAGTCAAAATGATTTGTAAACAATAAGATCCAATTGGATAACTTATTATATTCTAAAAGCTTGCACACATGTTTAGAACTTTGTTTTTATTTTAAGTTAGTCATATGTGCGTTACTTTTCTTAAGACATTTTATTAAACTTATAAATTTATGCCACCAACTGTAAATACATACATTACATAATTTACTTAGCATTTCATTTTGTGATAGTTGGAGAGAATAACAAGAATCATATTTAAACAAGAAAGGGTTTTTAGTTAATTTTGCACCATGTGCTGCGTTCACTTTTGTCTCAAAATATCAAGACAAAACACACAATGTTAATTTTATTAATTATTTCAACTCTATGAATAATATGATTGCTATTTATAAACGCATTAAACATATACATACATATACAAATATAGCGGTAGGGAGCTAGATGTAAGGCAAACACTATTATTAGGTTGTAAGCAGTTAACTTGTATTCGACGATTTTGATAAGCATTGCGGGATAAGCGCATTCTTTTTTTTTTTTACAAAAGTTGCTGCCGCCCAAGATTCGTGTACAGACCGTGAGAGGGAGAGAGATAGATATACAGAAGCTTGAAAGGAAAGCTAATGAAAAAAAAGAGAGATCGCGTTAACATATTGTAAATTATCTAATACATACATACCAAATTATAAATTTCGCATAAAATGCCTTCAAAATGCGTTAACAAGAAAAACCAACTTTAATTGTAAATATACATATGTATGATAATATTATATGCAGCGACACACTTTGTTATATAGCAAGTCAAATCCATCACCTTAGACCTAAGCATTG
Organism: Drosophila recens; assembly: GCA_037043495.1. Classification (NCBI taxonomy): domain Eukaryota; kingdom Metazoa; phylum Arthropoda; class Insecta; order Diptera; family Drosophilidae; genus Drosophila; species Drosophila recens. Next base: position 38,318 of record JBAMBJ010001513.1, on the reverse strand, counting down.
TAAAAACATACATATACAAAGTATATATAAATTATACTGTTGATGTGTTTTTAAATTGCCCAGACAGACGAGCAACATTGAAGGAAACAAAAATTTACTATAACAATATGTATGGTGTCTGCGCCTGTGTCACATTTTAGGCGCCCGTATGTGTCGCACAATCAAAAAAAAAGGATACATTAATAATCATTTGATTCCAAGGCGCTGCCGTCGTTGCCTTAGGCTCCTTGCTCATAAAAATATAACGATGAAAACGAATCAGAAACATGACGCTGCCTTTCAATAGTGGCTGTTACGATGGGTTCATCGCGTGCGCGGGCACAGTCCTCAGAAAACAACAAGCAACCACGTTAACCAAAAAAGAACTAACAAACAGGCGAACTAGCTGCTATGTAACGTTTGCTTTTCTTCTGATTTTTTAAAGGTTCTGTCAGCAGCAATGAACAATGTTTTTATGGAGTGAATGTTTATGGACACTGAAGGGGTGGAATATATGTAATACATTTTTTAAGCCGTTTTTTTCTGTTAATTTGTGTGAGTGAGCGACGATAGATGGGGGATAAATAGAGCGAGGGAGAGAGAAAGAGCATATTCCAAAACTATTTGTGATTACAATTATGTATATGTAAATGAAAAGAGAAAACAAACAAACACAAACGCATTAATAATTACGCGAAATGAGAGTTAAAACATAGCCTCTAAGCCTTAGTTTAAAAACAAGCCGGATATGGGCCACAGATATAAATAGATTTACTTGCATATCTATGTGTATGTGTATGGTAAACCGAATCGATCAGTAAAGGATTGTAAATTATATAAATGATCATTTATTCTAAATGCAAGCAGACATAATGCCTACAATGCTGATATGTTTATTATTATGCGTAAACAATTAATTTCTTAAAAGCAAACAACAAAAATAATATAAAGTAAACAAACAACAAGAGAACAACATAGATTAGTCAAGTGTAAACCAAGCCTTAGTAAAAACTAGTTCTAATAACAAAACAACCAACACATTATAAACCAACATACGAATAAAAAACTAAAAATCTATACAAAGGTTACAATAATACTTGTAATATAGTCCGAAGTGTATGTGTGAGGAAAAGCGAATTTGTTACTTTTCAATTAATTATTTTAATTATTATTTTCTTTATTGTTTAACTTTTTTTTAAATAAATTAATTGTTTTTTTTTTTTGTAATAAAAAAACAGTAAAAAAAATGAAACAATCATAAACCACAGAAACAAAAACCACACACTGTAATTAACAAAATAATTTGCTTGAAATTGTAAAATAAATTAATTTAAATAAAAATATGAAATTTAAAATGTTTTTTTATACATTTGTAAACGGCTTACCTGTGCCTATGAAAATGGGCAAAAAGGGTATAATGGTTTTGTGAAATGTATATAGCAGTCAGAAGGTTCCTGGATGCCGGACGCAGATCAAGTTTGCTATTAAATTTGGATCGGACCAATAAGTATATCATTTAGCTGCCATAGGAACGATGAGTCGAAAATCAAGTTTTGGTACGAAAACCTTTTTTGTTGCTTGAGATACATATCTCTTCGTTCAACTTCGTTCAGAAGATTTAAAATAATTTTTGCTGGAAAACAAAGGACTCTCCGATCAATTTAACCCCGGAAGAAAAAGTTTGATCATTTAGGACTTTCAAATATTTATTTCTGTTCATTTTTCCATTGATTGGAACCAAATTTCCTACCCCATTACATGGAACATATCCCCAAAATATTACCGATCCACCCCCATGGCTTACACCTTCACAAACGTGTACTCTTTTTCTTATGAGTTGTTGTTGGAATTCTTGCATCAACTTTTTTTGAGCAGTGAACATTAGTCTAGTATAGTATATCTAGTAAAGGATAGAATGTAAATATGTGTAAGTGTGTTTGTATATAAACACACAAATTAATACTTAAATACATACTAGAAGGATCCGCTTACTTAACGTCATCATCATATTTTTAGACCCTGTACTTAAGAAAATGTCCTAGACCCATGGACATTTTTTTAAGTACAGGGTCTAAAAATATGATGATGACGTTACGTTACATATACGTACATATGTACATAAGTATGTGTAAAAGTTGGGTTCGACTTCGGTTCGCTCTAGTCGAAACGTAAAGCTCTGGAAAGTCATTTTGAGAACAACCATTTTCATTATGATATAAGGATATTCTTTAGTTGTATAACATTTTTTGTAAAAAACGGAAATATTTAACTTCTGCTGTCCGCTCTTTTAATGTTTTTCTCTGCAATTGGACTTTAGATAAAAGTCAGATTTAGTGATTTGGCTGGAAATTAAGATTGATTTGGCGGGAAAAGCTTAATTTGGCGAAAGAGTCCAAATTCGGCAAGACAAGCTTATCTCTTGGGTTTGTTAGGGTAATTAATTATCTTTTGAGCCAGTAGTTGGATTTTAATGATCGAGGTGTCATTCGACGCGTATGCTTGATACAAATAGTTAAAAATTCAAAAAATGTCAAATCGCTCCACCGGCCTTATTTGCTTTAATCGTTTAAATTTTGCCCCTCCCACTCACACCTGTTTATCTCACGGACCAGGTGTGTTTCCAAAAGTCTTAGTATGCACATTTATAAGTTGAGCTGATATCTTTCTATCGGTGTATAACTTGTCCTGATTGGACAGTCATAGCAAATTTTTCATTCTTTCTGTATATATTGCTAGTTGCCGTTCGCACCCTTCGTGCTGCTTTCGTCACTAGCGCGGACTATCGTCCGCAGAGATATGTAAACATTTTTTTTTATTGTTTTTGAAATGGAGCTTAATTATTTAAAGCACAGTATCCACAGTCGAACTTCTTCATCGAATGTGTTCGTCAAACACAAATCAGTTGTACTTTTTTCCAGCGTTCGCAAAAATTCCTCCGTAGCAGCAAGAGCTATAAAAGTATTGCTACGCTCTCGCGACCGCTCTTGCTTTAAAGCGTAGTACGCTCTAGCTGAAAACATCTTGGACGCTCGAAATGTTCGATGTTTTGAAGTCCGGCCTTACAAACTTCAGTGTGACAGCATAATACCAAAAATCACTAAAAAGTTGAGAGATTGTTGGTCTTTTGCTGCTGTGGTCACACTGTTGCGTCAGCTGTGCACAATAAATAAACAAAACAAATAAATAACATAGAGCACAACAAAATAGAGAAAATTGACCAAATAGACATGATTTGAGAAGTGGCAGCGACTAAAAATTATTGATTATAAAAATCAAGTCAATATGTTTTTTTTTCGGTCAAATCTCACAATATTGGCCTCTGTTGCACCTCTTCAATCAGTCTAATTCGCTCTTTGTGTTCAAAGATCTCAATTCGGCTTTTATTTTGCTGCTTGTTGGTCGCCATTTCTGTTCAAAAAGATTTTGACCTTTCAAAACATCGATTGAATCGTTGTTTTGAAAGGTCAAAATAAAGCTGCCATCTGTTGACCAAACAGTGTTGTAAAATGCCAGAAAATATTCTGAGCTGCCCATATTTAGGTACAGCGTACATACGTTTAGAAATGGCCTTACAAAATAATTTCGAGCATGTTTGCAACCCTTTTTTTTATTATGCTTAAGCATAGTACGCTCTAGCCGAAAATATTTTTGCAAGGCGAAAACTCCATATAAAAAAAGGGTTGCAAACATGCTCGAAATTATTTTGTAAGGCCATTTCTAAACCTATGTACGCTGTACCTAAATATGGGCAGCTCAAAATATATTCTGGCGTTTTACAACACTATTCGGTTAACAGATGGCAGCAATGTTCTGACCTTTCAAAACATCGATTGAATCGTTGTTTTGACTAGTCGAAATCTATTAACAATGGGGGGAAAAATATGCAGCAAAATAAGACCCGAATTGATGTCTTCGAAAATGAGGAACGAATAAAGCTAATTGAAGAGGTGATAGAGAGACCATTAATATGGGATTTGACTGATAAAAAGCATTTTGATGCGACTTTTATCAAAAGTGCATGGGAAAGTATTGCAGAGGCCGTTTATCCAAAAATAATGGCATTGGTCGCTGCTACTTCACTGATCAAGTCCATTTGGTCCATTTTGTCACTTTGATTATTTGAATTGTATTTACTTGTTTTTGTGCACAGCTGACGCAACAGTGTGACCACAGCAGCAAAGGAACAACAATCTCTCAACTTTTTAGTGATTTTTGGTATTATGCTGTCACACTCAATTCTGTAAGGCCCGACCTCAAAACATCAAACATTTTGAGCGTCCAAAATGTTTTCAGCTAGAGCGTACTACGCTTCAATCTGATATTTTTTAGTGGCAACCGTGATCTTGACGCACATGAATAGTTCAACGAAACTTGATCGGAACTTAAGCAGCATTGCCAACTGCAAAAGTTGCATTTCGTTATCCCGCTATCTTTTTTTGTAAAGTTCGCGTCGGTGCGTTTATTTTAAAACCGCATCGAAAATAAAAACTAAAATGGAATTGGAGGATCTGACGGCGGTTTTAACACTCTTTGATCGCAATGTGCAAAAAGTGCAGCAGAACTTAATTGACTACAAACACGACGTGGACGCTGTGCGACAATCACTTGTGGAAAGCTGGCCTCAAGTCGCGCGCGCCGACCGTCGCATAATTTCCGTGCACGACGGCCTCTTGAGCAGCGTTAACGATGTCAACGAGCATATAATCAAACTGAATTTGCACATTAATCTCAACAGAGCTGCGGGCAATTTGAAGTATGTGCGCACTATGGAAAATATTTGCCAACAGCAGCGAGAATCCCTGGAGCATAACAACAATAAAGAGAATCACACAAATCGGGATGGCATTGAGGTGGGCGAGCTGCATGTGCAGCCTTCAACAAGCAAAGAGTCGCCACCGCGCACAATGGATGTACAGCAGTTGATGATGTTTAAAACAGCGCCAGCAAAAGTAAAGCTGAAATCGCAAAATGGCTTCAACTCGGCTGATCAAATGTTTGCACCAGTGCTGCCCATTGCACTACAAGAAATATCCAATTCGGCAAATAGCTCCATCTCTGTTAATCAAATGTCTATAACGAATGCAGTACACGAAAAGCCCAAATCGACAAATGGGTTCAACTCAGCTGAGCCGGTGCTCTTAACTGCACTACAAGAAACATCCAATTCAGCTGGGTTAATCTCTAGACCGGTGCTGCCCATTCCTGCGGAGGAAATGTTCGACTCAGCAAATGACTCAGCTGAGCAAATGCTTGCGCCAGTGCTGCCCATTGCACAAGAAATATTCAATTCGGCAAAAAGCTCCAACTCTGATGATCAAATGTCATCCAATTCAGGTGGGCTGATGTCTAGGCCAGTGCTGCCCATTCCTTCGGAGGAAATGGTCGATTCAGCAAATAGCTCAGCTGAGCAAATGTTTGCGCCAGTGCTGCCCATTACTGCAGAGAAAAACAATTCAGCAAATGACGCTCACTCTGCCGAGCAGATGTTTAAGCCAGTGCTGCCCATTTTACCACAAAATTCCGATTTGCTGGCTCCCAAGGGCGGACGGGAAATGTCGAGCAACGAGATCTACGATCACGTGCTGAAGAACATGTCCAATTTTCCCAACAACAGCATCGTTCAGGCCAAAATGATGCATATAAATATTTTGGAAAAGTGCATATTTGTGGCCAAATGGGGAGCGGAATCGATGCGGCTGAGAAAACTGATGGCTGGCGAAATCCCAATCAAGCAATTGGACCAATTGCCCGATTTTGGAGAGATCTTTGGCGTTTACGATTCCCAGGATCAGATAATTTTACGTGTGCTGATCAATGCACACACTAAGGGCGGCGGCTACGACGCCTATTTGCTGGACTACGGTGAACACATCCATTTAAATGGCAATGAGGTGATTTTTGGATTACCCGATGATGTGGCGGCTCTGCCGGCGGAAGCCATCCGATGTTATGTTGAAAACAACGATGTTGATTACATGCGACAATTCATCTATAAGGATGTGCGACTGCATATATTATGCAACGATGGCATCCAATTGGATGTGGAGCTGTTGGAACGTGAATTGGAAATGCTCGAGTATAATGAGCCAAGTACTTGCGATGCGGTCAAGGCGGTGCTGGGCTTTAATCCTACGGATGATGCGCGCATTTGTCGCCACTACGATCCAAAGACTGGTGGATGCTTTAAAGGTTAGTAAATAGGGAGTTTATTTAAAGTAGAGTGTATATACACTCATGGACAAAATATTGTAAAATTTTAAAAAATATTTTTGCTAGTATTTTTTTATAATTTTTTGAAAATTACTAAAAAGCCACTTTTTGAGTGAAAAGTAGGAAAAAGGGGTAAAAATAGTAATTTTTAAGATTTTCGAAAAATTTAAAAAATATAGGCGAAAAGATTTTTAAATTTTTTTTGCAGCCACTCCTAAAATTGTTTGAAGAATGTTTTTGCATCCCAACATTTTTTTGGGAACAAAGTTTTGAAAGTTGACTTTTTTAAAACTCGAATATTTTAATGGGTTAAGGAAAGTTATGCATCATTCAAACGGAATTTAGATGACCTTTCCAAATATATTTTTTAAATTTGAAGACCTGACTTACAATAGCTGTTATAGTAAAAGAAAGAGTGCACCTATTATTTTGTCCATGCGTGTACATACAATGTCTGTCAGTGGCGTTATTAGAGCCTAATCCTGGACAGAAAAAGTCAAGAAATAAAGATAGAATAAATAAGCAAGATAAGATAGGAGGTCAAAAATAGTGTAAAAACAGAAGTATTATTTTATTTTATTTTATTTTTAGAATAAAGAAGAATATAAGAAAGCGTAAGAATGGTATAAAGACAAAATTAAGGTGTAAGACAAGTTAGAGTTGGCCAGAAATAGACCTAAGGTGACAGAGAATAGTAAGCTTAATAGAGAACAGAGTGTGTTCCAAAGAGAACACATGAAAAAGAGAGTTATAAGAGCCGCATAAAACACGAAAAGGATTGTGCAAAGCATAATTAGTGGTGCAAATAGGAAGAGATAATGGAAGAAAGTTTTTAGTAGGTTTACAAGGAACAGAGAAGTTGAGACGACTTAAAAGAAAAGAAGAATCTATGTCGCCATTTATTAGAGGAAGGTTTTTTAGTAAAAGTAGGTTTACAAGGAACAGAGAAGTTGAGACGACTTAAAAGAAAAGAAGAATCTATGTCGCCATTTATTAGAGGAAGGTTTTTTAGTAAAAGTCTACTGGAACATTAACTACGTAGAGCAAAGAGAAGAAATTGCATCCGGATCGACTCGGCTTTAGTATTACTTTATCACAGAGCTGCTATAAAAACTATCAGTCAAATATTGATTACAGAAAATCAATGAAATCTTGTATTATTTCCTGCTAGGCTCCAATTGTCGCCTTTTGCATCAGCCGTTTGCGCCACATGGCGCTACCAAGGACAAGGAGCTGATGGAAGCGTTGCCGGAGACGCAGTATGAATCATTGATGACCAGAGAGTTGGGCAGCATTGTGCGTGTTGTGGTCACCTACATCAATGGTCCGACCCAGGTGTATGTGCAGTTCGTGGATGAAACGACGGCGCTGGTGTGGAGTAAAAACGATGTGCCCGAATCGGAGCGCCGATTCAAACGTGCTCCGCTGCCGTTGGACATGGTGTTGGCACTGTACGAAATATTTTTTATTTAATTAAATGCAAAAATCAAATTAACTGCGAAAAAAAGTTTTGGCTCTTTTTTAGTCAATTTGGCTGATTTTTTGTCTGTTTTTGGCTCAATCTGATATTTTTAAGTGGCAACCGTGGCCGTAGCAGAGCCATAGCCGAAAACTAAAAAAGGATTTGCTCTGCTCGGATTTTTGTCGTGTCATAATCAAATTTCGTGCGCTACGGCTACGTAGCGGTAGCTAAAGAACTGGGAGCGAGATGAGAGCAGAGCAAATAATTTTTTTCATTAGTAATACACCGTTATTTTGGGCTTGTCGAACCAGCACTGAAAAAAAACGTTCATAAAACCGTTGTAAAAACAAAATCACACATAGAAAAAGCGCGCGCACACAAAATTCTTAGAATGTGACGTCACGCTTCACCGACGCCAGCTAACATAGCTACATACTTACACATATGCGATCTTTAAATTAACATACACTGCCGAACATATTTATTGGCACAGCAAACATTTTGAGATTTGGGGGCTTAATTGTTCCCTGATCGTTAACATGTTGGTATCAATGGAAAGGTCATTAAAAAATTTTCAAAAATAATTTTGCTAGTATTTTTTAAAATTTTTTGAAAATCCAAAAAATGCGCATTTTAACCCATTTTTCCTCATTTTCATGCAAAAAGTGCCTTTTTGCAGTTTTCACAAAAATTATAAAAAATACTAGCAAAATTATTTTTGAAAATTTTTTTTTTGCAGTTACTCTTAGAATTGTTCCAAGAATTTTTTTGCATCCCAACATTTTTTGGGAAAAATCGAGGAAAAAAGTTTTGAAAAGTGACTTTTACATAAGTTCGAAATTTTCGAAGGGTACTTGGGTTAAGAAAATTTTTGCATCATTCAATCGGAATTTAAACGACCTTTCCAAATATATTTTTTTTTCTGTGATAACTTGACTAACATAGCAGTTAGAGCAAAAATAAGGGTGTACGCAGAGATATGCGCAACTCTCTAAGATGGATAAACAATTTATCATTATCATCACGGTTGCCACAATTGGCGTTTTTGCGCCAAAACTGGCTCTTTTTTTTCCTGTTGGCGCTATGGCGCTTTATTTTTCGATTTGGCTCTTTTTTCATCAGTTCAAAATCAGTTATTTTGTATAGTCTTAGGTTGAAAAATAAATATGTATTTTTATTTAATAACATAATCACTAAATTAAGATGAAAATGTGAATATGTGTTATTACTTTAAGTTTTTGTGAACGAAATATTTTTTATTTAATTAAATGCAAAAATCAAATTAACTGCGAAAAAAAGTTTTGGCTCTTTTTTAGTCAATTTGGCTGATTTTTTGTCTGTTTTTGGCTCAATCTGATATTTTTAAGTGGCAACCGTGGCCGTAGCAGAGCCATAGCCGAAAACTAAAAAAGGATTTGCTCTGCTCGGATTTTTGTCGTGTCATAATCAAATTTCGTGCGCTACGGCTACGTAGCGGTAGCTAAAGAACTGGGAGCGAGATGAGAGCAGAGCAAATAATTTTTTTCATTAGTAATACACCGTTATTTTGGGCTTGTCGAACCAGCACTGAAAAAAAACGTTCATAAAACCGTTGTAAAAACAAAATCACACATAGAAAAAGCGCGCGCACACAAAATTCTTAGAATGTGACGTCACGCTTCACCGACGCCAGCTAACATAGCTACATACTTACACATATGCGATCTTTAAATTAACATACACTGCCGAACATATTTATTGGCACAGCAAACATTTTGAGATTTGGGGGCTTAATTGTTCCCTGATCGTTAACATGTTGGTATCAATGGAAAGGTCATTAAAAAATTTTCAAAAATAATTTTGCTAGTATTTTTTAAAATTTTTTGAAAATCCAAAAAATGCGCATTTTAACCCATTTTTCCTCATTTTCATGCAAAAAGTGCCTTTTTGCAGTTTTCACAAAAATTATAAAAAATACTAGCAAAATTATTTTTGAAAATTTTTTTTTTGCAGTTACTCTTAGAATTGTTCCAAGAATTTTTTTGCATCCCAACATTTTTTGGGAAAAATCGAGGAAAAAAGTTTTGAAAAGTGACTTTTACATAAGTTCGAAATTTTCGAAGGGTACTTGGGTTAAGAAAATTTTTGCATCATTCAATCGGAATTTAAACGACCTTTCCAAATATATTTTTTTTTCTGTGATAACTTGACTAACATAGCAGTTAGAGCAAAAATAAGGGTGTACGCAGAGATATGCGAGTGAGTGTATGTATGTTACGTACATACATACATATGTACATTAGGGCGGGTTAATTTGTTCGGGTCGAAAAAAACGTGGTAATCGTCCACCAGAATCGTAATCTACGATGAATTCTAAGATATTTTCAGGAAGAAACTATATGTCTACAATCAATTCCTAGCCTCCGCTGAGAAGCATGAAGATTTCAGGTTAAGGTATTTTAAAAGCCACTGTTCATGGCTTGCTCCGCTAATTTCAACGAATAAAAAAAAAATTGTTTGGTTAATTAAAAATAAAAATTATTTATAAAATTTGTTGTAAAAAGATTAATCAGAATAAGGCCCAACATTTTTGGATAATGTATTATTTTTTTATAATACCTTAAATACCTCAAAATACTTTAAGAAAATTAGAGGCAAAAGTTTGTTACTTTCTAACGAAGTAAGATATCGGTCTGAAATTTGAAATATATATTCTTGACATTTGAAAAAAAATTTAGACAATAAAAAAAAAGTGGGCGTGGCATCCGAATGGGCGTAAATTATCGGTCAAACGATAAAATTCGGTTTTTTCAACATTAAAAAATTTATAAAATTATTGGATTAATGTTATTTATTTTTTATTATATGTTATATGTTATTTTTTTTTTATTTTAATAATCTTTTAAATATCTTTAGTGTAAAATTATGTCAAAAAATTTGTTTTTTAACAGTTATGATTTCTAATCCTGTTTGACAAAGCTCTTCGAGATTTTAAAGCTGGAGCCCATTACCGACCCCATTACCGAATTTAGCTTATCGTAATGGTAGTTGAACTCAACACTTAAAATATTTATGTTTCATTTTTAGAAAGCAAATAACAAAATATATCAAAGAAAAGATAACTTATTCTTCATTTTTTAAAGTCTTTTTTATAAAGAAAGTCGTTCCTCATATCATCAAATCGAGTCTTAGAAAGACTTTAAAAACTGACGGATTTTTGGAAAAAAAAATAATCCCGCCCTAATGTACATATGTACATGCTGAAAAATGTACCTATTATTTAAATAAAACAAATTTTTTAAGGCAAATTGATTTTATTTTTTTTATACTATCTGCGTCCAATAAGTTTTTTTATGGACGTCGCACTGTGGCTCGTTTTCCGAAAACTCGTGGCAAAAACCTGTAACTTTTGAACCAAATGAGATAATCGAATAATTTTAATGGCATATGATAGATAACTCTTCAACCTATGAAATTAGCATTTAAAAAAGGTGCCACGCCCACTAATTACTTACTTACGGGCTATCAAAGTTGAAATTTGTGAAATTTGTGAACAAAATAAATTTTATGGCACCTAAAAATAATTTTTTTTAAAAATTTTTGATTTTTTTTGTTTTATTTTTAAGGTTTTTGTATTTAAAAATTATTTTCAAAAAAATTAAAAACAATTTTTTTTTTTTCAAAAAATTATTTTTTGTTTTTTGGTGTGAATTATCAAAATTGCATATTTTGACCTAATTCCTATGACATCTATATGATATAGTTGTCCGATTTAAACCAATCTGACATACTACTGTGGGCAAAAAGTACCGGGAATTTTAAATTTAAAAAATTTTGGGATTCCAATCGGAAAAAATGTTTGTACTTTTAGGTTGGCACTACTATCATTAACATCTGTGCAAAATTATACGTTAAAATATTCATTAGTGTTTAAGTTACGATTAGTTTTGTACGACGCCAAATGTGCATTTGGCGATTTTTGTGCCAAAAAACGGTCAATTTCATCGAAAAAAGCTCCGCGTGGAAGTGTGTGAAACAATGTTTTCTGACTATCAGGATATTATAAAACGCATTATTACGGGCGATGAGACTTGGATCTACGCTTACGACATGGAAACTACCGATCAATCGAGCGAATATCGGCAAAAGGTGGGCCGAGACCGAAAAAATCGCGTCAAATTCGCTCAAAAATCAAGGTCATGTTGACAGTTTTTTTGGATTATCGTGTTGTAGTTCATTATGAATTCCTTCCGACCGACCAAACTGTTAACAAGGAATATTTTTTGAGCGATATGCGTCGTTTGCGCGAAGCTATGCGTAAAAAGAGGCCAGAACTATGGGCTGACAACTCATGGTTCTTGCAACATGATAATGCGCCCTCTCATACTGCCCCTGTTCTATGTGTTCTAACTCGACCAAAATTGTCCCGCAGCTACTTTTTTCGCCTGATTTATCTTTGTGTGACTTCTGGCTATTTTCTAAGCTCAAAAGACCTCTCCGAGGACATCGCTTCGGGTCGATTGAGGAGATTCAATCAAAATCGCCAAATGCACATTTGGCGTCGTACAAAACTAATCGTAACTTATTCACTAATGAATATTTTAACGCATCATTTTGCACAGATGTTAATGATAGTAGTGCCAACCTAAAAGTACAAACATTTTTTCCGATTGGAATCCCAAAATTTTTTAAATTTAAAATTCCCGGTACTTTTTGCCCACAGTAGTATTATGAGCCTGGGGTAGTCTTCTACATTCTGACCAAGTTTGGTTCAAATCGGACCACAATATCATATAGCTGTCATAGGAACAATCGATCGAACTATGCAATTATGCCGCGTGCTTTTTTTGTGAGGTTGATTTAGTTTTTTTTGATTTAACCTTCTTAGGCGGATCCGGTCGGGTACAAAACCATATATATTTATAAAGAGAAATCAATTCTGAAGCGTTTTTTAGCTATCGTAACTTAATGCATTTTAATTTATGAGACTTTTCGTCTACCAAAGTTCAAAAATAGTCTCTGAACTCTGAAAATTAATCTAAACTTCCAACAATATTTTATTATTCGGGGAGAGTGGAGCTCGCGCCTGCGAAGTTGGGGATTAGAGATGGGGTTAAATTAAATTATCTTTACTTTTACTAAAATGTACAATTATTAAAATAGGCTAAGTCCCAAAATAGTAGACTTTGTAGTAACAAATGCTACTACGTAAGAGCAACTGGCTGATATGCAATTTACCGTATGTTACTTTACAAAAACCAAAATAAATTTCGCTGGGGCCAAAGGTGGCAATGGTTTTTTTTTTAAATATCTTTAAAAATATGTACCGAATCATATTCAAAAGTAAAACTTTCCGGCACTCCCGGCCATTTTTTCTAAAGTCAACCGAAAGTTCAAAAACAATCCCAAAAAAAGGTGCAAGAGAAAAAAAAAAAAAAATATTTCTCCTTAAATTTTTTTTTTTTATATGCATTTAGTTTAAAAGATAGGCCAGTTAATATAAATAAATAAGCTTAATACAAAGACTAAGCTCAATTCAAAGGTAGACTACGCCAAACTTGCCCTTTTAAAGCGTAAAATTTCTCACTTGGCATTTTTTGGAAACATTTTTTGACTTTGACGAGCTCCACAGCCTACAACAAAATTTTTTAAAAACATATACATTCTGCATAAAATACTTCAACCATTTCTAAGTTCAAAAATATAATCATTTTTCTCAAACGAAACAACTCGAAAAATGATTTTTGCCACGAGTTTTCGGGAAACGAGCCACAGTGCGTCGTTGTAATGCCTGTAACACATTGCCATCGGCGTCCAACTGAATCCATCCGGCCACCGGTTGGGCCACCGGCTGGGTTGCAGCCTGGGCTGGTCGAGCCACGCCTATTAGAGCTGGGACTTAACGATTTTTTTCAAAATCGATTCAATTCGATTTCTTAAAAAGAAAAATCGATTTAAAATCGATTTTTTTTAATTGAAAATAATTTTAAACTTGATATTTTCTTATGATTTTAATTGGTTTTTTTTTGTTGTAGTACTATTTATATTACTTATCACAATTTTTTTATGTTATTTAACAGTTCATCATTAATAACAAGAACAAATAAGGAAAATAATAATAAAATTAAAATAAATTCTGATTAAAATGACTAAAATGAACGTCGTTTTATTCATATGAGAGATGAAAAAACAAATATTCTTTAGTACATTTTGTGTACTCAAACATACGCGCCTTTACATTCCCAGTGACAAGTATCATTTCACTGCACTGGTAATTAAAAAAGAATATATTTTCCTTAAAACAAAATCGATTTTTACTTCATTAAAGAAAAAATCGATTTAAATCGATTAAAAATCGAATTTTTTAAAATCGGTCCCAGCACTAACGCCTATCCCTCTAACTTCATCAACGCGGACCCAACCTGGTGGGGCCGATGCTGGTAGGGCCGCTGCTGTTACGGTGTTGGGGGATGGTGGAGCGGCTTCTCTCCACACACAACACTTGCCACATTCCTGATGACATGGGCACGCACAGAGACTAAATGCCGGTGGCGGCCCATACTGGCGCCATCCTCAAAGCCCGCGTCCACTCCACTATTGCTGTGAACCCCACTTCTGAAATGAAAATAAGATATTTTTTTTATAAATTGTTGTTTTATTTATAACTTATTGTTAAAAATTAAGCCGATGTTTTTGTAAACCATCGATGAATCGCCATGCAACATCGATAAATCGGCATCTACAAAAACATCGGTAAACATCGGGAAATATCGTCAAAAAACATCGATGCTTCGATGTTTTTTTACATCACTAGTAGAGCTGTGTCGTTTCGTTCTAAAGCATAGTACGCTCTAGCCGAAAATATTTTTGCAAGGCCAAAACTCCATATAAAAAAAGGGTTGCAAACATGCTCGAAATTATTTTGTAAGGCCATTTCTAAACGTATGTACGCTGTACCTAAATATGGGCAGCTCAGAATATTTTCTGGCATTTTACAACACTGTTTAGTCAACAGATGGCAGCTTTATTTTGACCTTTCAAAACAACGATTCAATCGATGTTTTGAAAGGTCAAAATCTTTGAACAGAAATGGCGACCAACAAGCAGCAAAATAAAAGCCGAATTGAGATCTTTGAACACAAAGAGCGAATTGACTGATTGGAGGTGCAACAGAGGCCAATATTGTGAGATTTGACCGAAAAAAACACAATGACGATTTTATAATCAATAATTTTAGTTTAATAAATAGGGTATTAGTCGCTGCCACTTCTCAAATCATGTCTATTTGGTCAATTTTCTCTATTTTGTTGTGCTCTATGTTATTTATTTGTTTTGTTTATTTGTTGTGCACAGCTGACGCAACAGTGTGACCATCAGCAGCAAAAGACCAACAATCTCTCAACTTTTAGTGATTTTTGGTATTATGCTGTCAAAACGAAGTTTGTAAGGCCGACTTCAAAACATCGAACATTTCGAGCGTCCAAAATGTTTTCGCTAGAGCGTACTACGCTTAAAAAGATCAAATGAACGGTTCATTAAGATGAACGAATGAACTTTGTCTCTCTTCTCTTTAATTCTCTGACAATTCAATGCAAAGGCGCAGTACGCTCTAGCTTAAAACATTTTGGGCGCTCGAAATGTTCGCTGTTTTGAAGTCCGGCCTTAAGCTTCAGTGTGACAGCATAATACCAAAAATCACTAAAAATTTGAAAGATTGTTGGTGTTATGCTGCTGTTGTCACACTGTTCGTCAGCTGTGCACAACTAACAAATAAATAACATTGATAACAACAACAAAAAAGAGAAAATGAACCAAACGGACAGGATAAGAGAAGTAGCAGCGACTAATACCCTAATTATTAAATTAAAAATGATTAATTATTAAGACCCCATCAAAATGTTTTTTTTTCGGTCAAATCCCGCAATATTGGCATTTGGTGCACATTTTCAATCAGTCTAATTTGCTCATTTGTGTTCAAAGAGCCCAATTCGGCTTTTATTTTGCTGCTTGTTGGTCGCCATTTCTGTTCAAAAAGATTTCGACTAGTCGAAAAACTGATTCAATCGATGTTTTGAAAGGTCCAGAAAAAAGTTGCCGTCTGTTTACCAAACAGTGCTATAAAGCGCCAGAAAGTATTCTGAGCTGCCCATATTTAGGTACAGCGTACATAGGTTTAGAAATGGCCTTACAAAATAATTTCGAGCATGTTTGCAACCCTTTTTTTATATGGAGTTCTGGCCTCGCAAACATATACATATGCGTGCAAAACTGAGGCTAAGCTTTCAGCGACTGTAATGGTACAACGTTGTAAGCAGGGGCGATAGGGCATTCGTTGCCCAACTGCTCAAGACCGACCATACGTGGTGAAGAACCACATCCTGCACGAGATGCCTCTGCTGCCTACAAAATATGGCGGCTCTAGAGAGGACAACTCGAATAATCCGTAATCTCAGGTGTTATTCGAACCGTGCCTATGGGATGAATGGCACTACGTTAGTGTGTCTTTGAACGGTGACCTCCGGACACCTGGCGACCTCCGGTTGTAATTAGCCTTACCGGGACATGAGGCTCTGTTCCGGCGGACCAGCCCCTTCCTCATTACTCGTGGGACCAATTTAGGCTCCAGATACTAGGGTGTGTGACAACACCACCCTACAAGATATGGGAATATAAGCCCAGCAAAGTGCTGAAATTCATAAAAAGCCTTAATTTTTAATGGGCTCTTTCTCCCTATCTTACCGGCCAGCACAATAGATCTTATAATAGTCGCAGTGCGTGTAGGCCTATGTAATAATAATAATGCAGAACTGATTTTGATAAAAAGAGGAGATACAGGAAACAAAAATGTAAATTAAAGTTAATATAGGAGAAATATGCGACGGCATATTAATTTTTTTTTATATGGAGTTTGGGTTTACGCCAGGCCTTTTTTTTTAATTTGCGTACTATGCTTAAAGTAAGGAACAATCGTCAGTTTGGTTGAGATATCTTCGAAAACAAAAAAGTTTTTGAAGAAGTAAGTTTTAGTTAACTTGAGGTCTAGTAATGTCTATAAACAAACATTTTAAATAAGTTTTTCATACTTAAGACTACTTTGCATCCAATTGTTCCTATGGCAGCTATATGATATACTATATAACCGACTTTGACCAAATTTGGCCAGGATCCAAGAGACAGTTCCAAACATACAATCGGGAGTTTGGTTGAGATATCTTAAGAAATGTAAAATGTTTAATTTCCGTTTATTATAAATACTCAACTTGTCAATGTTCTGTTTAAACTTAGTTTTGATGATCCTGGCCGTTGTGCTTTGGGATACGGTGGAGTCCGGTAGGGATACTTCTCTGGGAATGTTGGCGCTGCTCTCGTCTGTTGTCGCGTCTGTTGGCTCATCTGTTGATTCGCTGACCGTGATATGTATCCTGACACAGTAAGGACTCCTGGAAAAAATCGTGCGACAGCGAGGATTGAAGAATCGGATCCTGCGACTGCAAGGAAAATTTTCCCCGCGATCCGCGAAAGCAGGTACAACTAAAATTATATTCTGCAACAGCGAGGGCGGGTATCGCTGCGACAAGAATCCTGTGGCAACAAGGATTGGTGACAACTGTTATATGACAATAATGACCGATGACTAACTATATCACGCTACAGAAAGGATCTCTCTGAGTTCTGTGCTTTCAGTCTTCTCGCACTGCTGTGAACGTCCAAGCTAGCGGCACATGCGCTCACAACTCAGCCAGGGATACTGCCGCCGTCACAGCCCATGAGCGACGCTAAAACGAGAAGAACAGTACGGTCCCTCACATTTTGTTTAGCTGTTTTTCTATTATTCTTCTGCTGAAAACTGATTATTAAGATGTATTGAAATTTCAAATTAATTGTTTCGCTACATAGTGGCTTTATATATTCGAGTGAGTCCGATTAACTTTTCAAAAACAGTCCACCACATTGGATCTGCCGTTTTGAATCTCGAAAATCTAATATCAGATTCGTAATCAACAACCCCATAAGCCCCTGACTTGCAATTTTTGAATGAAGCTGCTTAACTTTTAAAAAAAAAGTCTGCCATATATGATGTCAGATTCGAAATCAGCGACCCCATAAGCCCTCAAGTAGCAAGCTTCATCCATATCCAGTCAGGTGCGATGTTTACCTTGGTGAATTTTGAATTTCAATAGCCATCTTAAATTTGACATGTTGAATTTTGGCAGCTTGTCATACTACATTTTTAGTGACACTCATTGCCAATAATTTCAGCCTAAAAAAGTCGAATATAACTTCAATTTTTCCATATCCAGTCAGGTGCGATGCCTATTTTGGTGAATTTTGAATTTCAATAGCCATCTTAAATTTGACATGTTGAATTTTGGCAGCTTGTCATACTACATTTTTAGTGACACTCATTGCCAATAATTTCAGCCTAAAAAAGTCGAATATAATTTCAATTTTTTTTTACATTTCAATTAATTCAATCCGGTCACTTCAGCTTTCGCTTATTTTAGACGCTTATTTAAATTTTTAACATCGGTTTCCTTAAGACCAAGATCATCAAAATTCATCCCCATTAAACTTGGACCGAGCGCTATGCATATACAAAGATACATATATAAATATATATCTAAGCCCCCGAGTAGCGATATTCGAGCGAATCTGATTATACATATTTATATATACATACATATACTCATACTTTATGTCTATTGGATAAAGACAAACATATATCAATTTTCAAATGTATGTACAATGTATTATATTTTTTTTTGTATAAGTACATGCAAAATGTGTTTTAATACACAGTACAATAAGTAAGTTCCTCTTGTATATGTAAGTGTTATTACATTTTGTTTCTATTTCTTCTTTAGCAGTTTTCTGACCACTAATTTAAAAAGTTTCGGCTTTCTTCATAAATAACCTAGCGTAGCGTATGTCTTTACATAAGTCCCATCACTAGTGCTAACGTTTCTGTGGAAATAGAAAAATATATAATATATTTAATAGAGAAATTTTTTCTGATGAATCTCAACAATTTACTTACTCATCTTCCCAAGGGCATATAGCATTGTGCTTAACCTCATCCGTGACTGTTTCTGCAGAGTTGCTGGCCTTCTCATTCCCCTTATCCTTCTCTTCCAGAGAGGAGATCTTCTTGGATTCCAAATAACGCTTTTTGCGCCGACGGCGTATTTCATCACTGCTTAAGGCTGGAATTGGCATTTTGACGACCGTCGGCTCATCATCAACAGTGTCTATATCTAGCACAGCAAGCGGCGCCATTGAAGGTGCTGGTGTCGATGCAGGCGGTATACAGCCTATGAGTTTGGCTGTGCTCCCGATATCAAAATCGTAAACCGTATCTTTACTCTCATCCCCAAAATTTATTTCTTCCTGGTATTCATCGGTAGTGGGCGATAGCTCCGCCTCACCAGATTCCACTTCTAGATCCGATGTAACATCGACTTCTGTATTGATTTGCGCCTCGATCATTATTTCAACTAGATTTTCAGGGTTTTGATCGATTCTAGGTTCCTTGATGGCGCCCGAATGAACTACATCTTGTTCCAGCTTTTTATCGGCAAGCCCAAGCTGCATTTCATTACTGTCGTAAATAGGTGGCTCAACCAGCTCGATTTGCACTTCTTTTACCACAGCCTGGGAGTCGAGGGCTGATTCCCGGACTATCGATGATATTGCCGCATTTGTAGCAATTCGGAGGCTCATAGTTGGTTTCTCATCGTGTAATTGTACTACTGCCGCACTTGTTGATGAGCGCTGACTCTGCGAAGTGACTGATATATTAGGTGAGCACATCGACGATGAGGTAATCTTGTTGATGGGCGGCGGTGTTTGTGCTGATACTGGCGTAGTCAGAACTGGCAATTCAGAGTCGGACGAGTCAATTATGTGCTCTGACACCGACAGCTGGTTGAGTTTATCTGTAAGCTCCACTTTAGCATTATTGCTAGCTGGCAAATCTTTGGTTGTAACGCTGCTACAGCTCATACTTGAAACGCAGGCAGAGCAGGTTTCTAATGGTGGGAAGCTGCCACTAGCGATGGGGGAGATAGTAGTCGAGACACAACTGGCACATGCAAACTCATGCTCCCAGGCGCTGTCAAAATAAAGATCAATTAAGAAATAAACAACTGGAAGTAGCAATCAGTTAGACCGCAAATACATATCTCATCAATAATGCAATTGTTTAAGCATTAAACAATTTATTTCTACAATACATATGTACGTGTATATCTCACAAATCATAAATGCATAGGATTTGGTGCCTAGCTACGACTATCCAAACATATCGAATAATATACCGATCAAAAAGTTTGTCATTATCTGTCAAATGTGCATTATCTGTCAAATGTGCATACTAAGATATTCATATAAGAATTTTAAGTGACCTTCGCAAAATGAGCTGAACAGTTAGTCCACTTGTTTGTCTGTTTTTATATACCCTGTGTCCATTGAAAATTATATATATTCTTGATAAGTATCAATTTAGCCCTGTCTGTCCGTGAACGTGTCAACCTAATCTCAGCCTAAGAGCTGTCAGAGGGACGATTGATCGAAAATTTAGATTAAGTATGGAAACTTCTGTTGTTTCACAAAATCTATCTCAACCAAATTCGCAAATTGGGAATATCCTTTTGGGTTTGAATCAGGGGACTATATAGAGTACGTTTTGGGGCTGCGACGTCACCTGCTGCCTGTAACTCACATTTTTTTGAGAAACATAATACCCGTCATGCACTTTTTAGGTAGTACATGGTCTAAGAATAAATTTTCTAACTTGTAACCCTCGATTTATATCTTATTGTCTCTTATGGGTATACCTGGGTGTAAAGGAAACGGAGGCCCGACGTTGTTCGGCTAAGTTGGGTACTAATCGCTTAATACCCGCCTCTCCACTGTCTACGGTTTTCTGATGTCGTATGCCCAGATTACGCTGCATGCGATTGGCTATCTCACAGCTTTCCGGACAAGTGCTAAAATAGTAATTTCATTAAAATTTATTTAAAAATACTTAATAATTAGGTTGTTTTACCTGCTTAAAGGTTTCAGGTCATCGCTGGCGTTGACTTTGTCCGGTTTTGTAGTTAAAAGCCAGCTTGTAGAATCATCAGTATCAAACGGAGCCATGGTTAGCTTGACTTTATCCTTAGCAGGTGGATCAACTGTCGTCAACTCATTACAAGCTGGAGCTGAAAGATTCTCCACAGTAGCCTCTAGCTGAACAAACTTTGTGTTAGGTGTTACTCTGCGAGTTAAATAGAGAAGGTTAAACTTTGGAAAGTTACATTAAGTGTGAATATAACAAAAACTTTATCTAAGACAATCTAGTTCTCTAATATATTTGGTTAATACTAGGTGAAATGTATCAATATATGTAACATATATTTATAATCGGATTTAATAAAAACTGGACAAAGATTTCTTAAAGACATCAAAGCAGCAACCGTTTAAAGTGGAGGAAAATTAAGTTGGAAAAACCCATGAATTAGCAATACTAGATTTTGCTCGACAAAATTTGGTGTACTCGAAGTGTTGTTATTGGCAACTGCAAATCAATTTTAAAATTGAATGCGGTAGTTTTTTTTTGTACTGGAGCTCCCGATCTCCCGAACTCCCGATTTGGCCCTTGGTTATATTTTTTGATTGTTGTTTTTAGACCAACTTTTGTTATAGCTTTCTTTTATTTGATCATATTCTGCTTTGCTGAGACTGAACGAGTTAATATCAATGAAATTTTCCGGTTGAAACTCCCAGTATTTTTGTAAGCAAGGACCTTAGCAACTTCTTCGGATGATAGTGTCGTACCCTTTCCTACACTTAATTCGGAATTGATATCTGCGTCTGTAAGTTATTTTCTACTCATTAATAGGCTCAGCACTTCAAATTAATACTGACGAAATTTATTTGACAGCAGGACATTTCTTGGGAACAGCTTCAAAGGCACTGCCTTTAATTGAATTTCGCATCAAAAGTAGCACCAAACCGAAAGTTCAGCGACAACAATCTGAAATCTAAAGGTAAATGATTTTATCGAAACTTAAAATAGACTACTAATAGGAATAACTATATTTGATGACGAATTTAAGATACCGTTAACGCCAATCATAATTTTTCATGGAAAAATTAGATGCCTTTAATTAAATTTCGGGAAGTGTATGGGAAAAATGAAGCCAGCTCGAGCCGTTTTCATTAAAATTTTTAACTATATTCTCAAGATCCGTGTTTATTAGGGTGCATCGATTCATCGAAAAATGGTAACCGATATTTGTAACCTACGATCAATTCTAAGATGTTTACGCCAAAAAACCATAGCTCTAAAATCAATTCCTGGTCCGCGCCTTTTGAGTTAAAAAATTATTTTTATTTAATTTTAGTTTTTTTTTGTACAATTTTAGTTTGACATTTTTTTTTATTGAACATTTTCCTAACAATTAAGATTATGTTTTAAGGACAATTGATCCTTTGATTTTATGGAATTCAAAAAGTTCTGGTCTTTACAAGGGAATTGATACCAATCTTGCCAGAATCGGAACAAATCTTTTTTATAAACATATACTTGTGTAACAATATAAAACATAATTGAGTGGCAAATTATTGTCTTATCACAAGAAATGGCTCACCTGTATGGAATTTCACAGATATTGTTTTGAGAGTGAGAGTGCGGGACTTCAGAGCAGAGTTCCTTGTCGACTCCAATCACGGCGAGCTCGTGTGCCGACCCCGTCAGACTACGATCACTGCCGCGACTTCGCGTTAGGTGTCCAGGATTCGGTGTTGGAATAATTGAGCCAGTACCGACAGCACCGCTAGAGCCCTTTGAAACATCGCCCAAATATGGCGGGTTGGTAATCGCAGCAGTCATCTTTTTCTTGGCTCCACCAACTCCGCCAAAGTTAAAGAAACGCTTTTTGTGCGAGGGTTGAATACCACTGTCTACCAGCCGTTTGTAGTGCTCCGAGCGAACAAAGCGTGGATAGCAATCTTTCTTTAGCAGTAGCATATATATGTGCTCAGATGCAGAATCGAACGTGAAACGTGAAGGGCTTTTTAGACCGCGCAGAACGCTTTCCATAGTCTTCCCATCGATGTTTATCTCACAGGGTGCTCCAGGTTTAAGAAACTCTCTGAAAACAAGAAATACAATTGAGTCATGGCGGCAGTTTTGCTGGAGATACTTTACTTACTCGAATATTTCGTTAACCTTGTGCGCCACTTGGGAGTGCGCAGAACGACGGAGACAATTTACTGCAATCCAAAAACGTATGTTTTCATGAGAGTACTCTCTCTCCAGAAAAACTGTAAACTCATGCAATCCTGTTGGATCGGAGACGAGCTCCTCTATGGAAATGGCCCATCGCTTTACACGTTTCTCTGTAGGTATATCCACAAAGGTGCTATTTAATTGCCAAAAAGCAATATCTTCAGTTACCCAAGGATTTGAGGGCAGAGCTGGCTGCAGAAAGAAATCATAGTCGCTGAACGTCTCCGAGTAGCAGACAAGAGATTCACAAGCTTGCGACATCTTCATGCGTGTGCGGTTTAGGGATTTTGCAAGATAGTTCACTTCGCGTTGTATATCATCAACAGTCTTCTTTTTATTAGGCTTAAGACCCTGACGATCCCGCGATGGTACCGGACATGGCTCAAGCGACGTAAATTGACCCGGTGGTGGGCGGTGAACGCGCCAATAGGCACGCTCCTGTGAGTCACCAACGATTTTGTCACCCTTCTTGCGGTCCTTGGCCAGACGCACCTGCTCCTCGGCCTGCATTGAAATAAAGTCCCATTTGGCCTTAAGGTTCTTGTGCAGTGACGCTAAAGCCTCGGCCTCATAATCTTCCAGTGCATGTCGCTGTTTATTGCGAAGTGACCTTTTTGCCAAGTATATTGCATACTCAACATTATCTGGAGCTTTGTGTTGCCAGGGCCAGTAATAGGGTGTTTGGAAGCGGTAAAGCGACGAGTCGTCCTTGACTGTCAACATCTTGGAGTCGTTGACGGGAAAAAAGTAGCCATGTAGGCATAATTGATTGGCAATGTTCAATGCCTCAGACTCTTCAATCTGTAGGCGATCCATGAGCCATTCAATTAAATCGTAACCTTCAAAATTAAGTATTAACTATTCTAATTACGTCCGCAAAAACATTGATTTAGTGTCTTACATACCCATAAACGCATATGGTATGGATGTGAGAAATATCTTTTGCTGTCGAACTGGTACTCCATGGTCCTGATCCTGCATCTCCCGCACCAGAAGTTCCATCTTGAAAACACAAATCGAAGTCAGAAGCTTTGAATAAGTATTCGAAATGATTTTGGCGTTTTGTAAAATGCAATGCAAGTTTCGAAAACGAATATTGGTTGCCGTATCGGTTTTAGGTTATAAAAATGTTCAAACTTAAATTATTTGTGTCAATTATTCATTTAAATACCCTCTACTATCAGAAAAGTTCTCGGAATATCTTGAATTGTCAAATATTGATTAACTTTTGTTCTAGAGCTTTTTTGTACCCGTTACTTAAAAAATAAGTAAAAGGGGCTATTGTATTCGTTGCAATGTATGTAACTGGTAGAAGGAAGCATCTCCGACCCCCATAAAGTATATATATTCTTGATCAACATCAACAGCCGAGTCGATATAGACATGTCCGTCTGTTCGTCCGTCAGTGTGAGGGCCTCGATCTCAGAGACTATAAGAGCTAGAGCAACCAAATTTGGCACACAGACAAAAAAAAAATAATAATAATATTATTCGTCACAAAATTGGATATCAGAAATTTTGGGACACAAAAATGTTCGTCACTAGACTTTTACCTCGTAAAGAGGCTTTTTTATAAGTTAACTTTATACTGCCTCTTCTTAAGATCTTCGGAATTGCATACGAATTTCACGTGAGTACATACACAAGTTTCAAACTTTCTAAGACCACATACTCGGCTTCAAAATCTTAATTTTTTACATTTTCTTTCGGAAGCATATGCTCTTGTGCCCGTGATTAATAAGAATTGTAAATTGTCAAACCAATTTTTTTGCTTGCTATCTTTTCGTACCGTGGTAAAAAAATTTGAATATGAAAAATCGGGCTATAAAATGATTGCGAGGATCGCTTAAGCCTCCGTCTTGGATACTTCATTAAATACCGCATAATCTCGTCCTATGCTCTGGTTGTTCACTAATTATAGTAGTCATAATAGTAATAATTATAGTTATTTGTGACTCTTTCTATATGTATGGAAACCCTTCGTAAGCAGCATGCATTTTAAACTCATTTTGAAATCGAAATAAAATTCAATTCAAAAAAAAAAAAGAATATATAATTACTTACCTTATCGAAGGCCATTGGACGTGACAGCTTTTCAATCGGTTGCGCCTGTGGCAGTGGAGTTGAACTAAACGGTGTACTACTACTGTATGAGCCCGAGCCACATGTAGGTGCTACTTGATGTGAAGCTGTTGCCACTAAACCAGCTGGCACTTGCTGGTGGTGATGATGTGGATGGGGATGACCCACTGAACTGCCACTGAAAGCCGTTGCTGCATGGGTAGTAGCAGATATGGCAGTGACGGAGGAGGCCAATGTGGGAATACTTCTACAGGTAGCATTACTCTTACTGCCACTGCTGGTAACTGTTTCTAATGTCTTTAGATTGTTGTTAACTTGTGTGGGGGAAATCACTTGTGCTGATGCCTGTAACGCGATGAGTGGCTGCAAGCTCAAATTAGTTGGGTTGTCATGTTGCTGTTGCGGCTTTTGAACCTGCTCTGTCAAAGTCGCGGGAGCTGCAACGTCAATATGTGGGGCTTGATTACACAGAACAGACTGTCGATCTCCGTCAGGTGGCAGACCGCCGGGCGGGTCCATTGCCGTTAGCTAGAAATAGACTGTTCCTTTAAAGTTGTTCGATGTCCAAATCGTGGTATAGCCTCTACAAAATACTCTTTTTTACTACGGATGTTTAATCATAGGCCTTAATTTTAGCTAATATGTTTCTGTGGCTCGTTGTTTCATCTTTTGGCTATTATTTAGATTTTTATTAATACATGTGTTTGACTCGGCTATCTTAACAATATTAAAAATCTTGGTAGAGTTGTCCCAATTCCATAGTGCCGTTGCTGTAAATAAAAGATGAAAACGATTTATCAAAGTTCAAAAATCTAAAGCAAAGGAAACTATTTATCGCTCGAGTAACCTTGTACTTGAAGTGCAAAAAAAATTAATTTTAGTAAAAATAAAATAATTAGGGCGTTCATGTAACGAGGTTTCGTTACTGGCCTTTGCAAATACTAATCTGTACTGAAATACATACACTGGCAAACATATTTATTGGCACAGCAAGCATTTTGAGATTTGGCGACTTATTTGTTCCCTTATCGTTAACATATTGGCATCAATGGAAAGGTCATTTAAATTCCGTTTGAATGATATAAAAATTTCCTTAGCCCAATTACCTATGAAAATTTAGAATTTAAGTAAAAGTAAATTTTCAAAACTTTTTTTGATAACACATTCGAACTTGCATCGAAACATGAAAAAACAGTGTTTTAACACTGATTACACTAGATTACAGCCATTTCGCTTCTCATGTCTCAGTGCACTTTTCTTATAGACTTTGGCCCACTAAACACGAAAATCGCACATTAAAATTTTTTTTATTTAAGCGTTTTCGAAATATTTATGTTTTTCCGAGTTTTCGAAGTTGCTCCGACATTTTAGTATATACCACGAGATCTAATTACCTAATGTGGTCAAAGAAGCACTCAAATTAAAGATAACTGATCCCACTACAACTTTCTCTCACATAGTTTAGAGATCGGTTTAGTAGTTCAGAAGCATTAAAATTATGATTTTGAAAAAATAAGGGACACCCTAATGTATGTATATCTATATATTTATTTATATGTATATATTTTTGTTAATTGAGAAGTCCATTAAAAAAATCAGATTTTATTGTTCTTTAAAGCAGTCGTCGGATAAAGATGACCAAGGTATCGTTCGCCGCGTTTTTTTGATAAGAATAATTTAAAATTCAAAATTTAATCAAAAGACTATAACGGTCTCATTCGCAGCAATCATTTAATTTTTTACCCTCCAACGTACACCACATTTCGATCGGTATAAATATAGCTCGACCCGATCTGACAGTCGAAGTGAATTTTCCATTCTTCCTGTATATATTGCTAGTCACCTTTCGCACCCTTCGTGCGGCTTTCGTCACTTGCGCGGACTTCCGTACACAGTAATGTGATGAAGAGGAATGAAAATTTAAGTGTTAAATTTTTAATTTATTTTAAGGTATTTTTATTTTCAATATAGGCACTAAAGAAAACTGTACAAGTAGTAATGTGATTATATTTTCTGGGCTTAATGAGCTTAGTTTCTCAGATCTTTCGACTGACACCCACAATGGTGGGTGTGCCCAGAACAGCCTACTCGAGCTTGCTCAGTTATGGTGACTTGAGCTTCATTGAAGATTACAATTTATTTATGTCGTAAATTAATGGCAAACATCATTAGCCTCGTTGGAGTTTTTGTATTCAAATATTTTATTTTTTTAATTTGTCCAATGCTGGATTTTGTGAAGCGGCTGTATGTCATCCAAATATGATAATATAGCGAAGCACTGGTACTACTTAAGAAAAATAGATCTTCTTTTGGAGGAGTAGCTTCTGCTTTAGAGTTTGACGTCACGTTCATCCTAAAAATAAACGTGCAAACATTATTATAGCTTCCCTGACTCAATATATAAAGAAACTTAATTTAGTAATTTTTACAATGAACAGTTTTATAAAAATCACACAAAAATACAAACAATTTCCAGCCATTATGGCTATATCAACATAATAATTTTTACTTCACTAACATATTTTGGTGATCACTTAAAATCAAATTGATGCGCGGATTCATGCAAACTGCCGAAAGCAATGCTTCATTTTCGAGTTACTTACTTTCCCTCATTTTAAGCTGAGCTATTAATATTTTACCAAATGATTTAGTCCTTTTTGCACTTTCGCTTTAACTCCATCCATAATATTATTAAATCAATAAATAGCAGCTTCTCCCTTTTGCATTTTTGGGGTGGCTTCATATGGGTCCTTAAAATCATCAACATGTACAATAATTTGACCCAGCCCAAGTCAATTCTACTTGTTCGAATAAGTTTACTAACAAACTGCAGGTGGAGCTTCATCTAGTGTTGGTATGTTTACATTTTGATCAATCAAGGTATGTCTGCCCAAATTCGAATGTTGTGTGTGTACTGACATTTTACGAAAAATTTAAAACCCTTATTTTACCTATGTTTTCCAGTACGCCAAGATTTCCACAGTTGTTCGGCAAGGGCTAGCTTCCTGCTCATGTCGCTTCGCTTATTTACGTCATACACTCACAATTGAAGCGTGTCCCAGCAATTTCCATTAAACCATCGCCACTTTCATCGTCGGCCATGGCATCTTCTGTAGCATTATCATTTAAAAACTCAGTGGCTCTTATCATGTTTTTCCCATTGTCAGATGTCAAGCTAAATATAATATGTATTTAGTTTTGAATATTGTAGAAAAGTAAATTTAAATTGTCTATAACTTTATTCTTACCTCCCTTATGATCTCCATAATTTGTTCCTTTTTGTAAGCACCAATATTAGACTGAAACCGCTGAGCAATTTCAACGGTCTTCAAAATGATCTCAGATTTAAGCGTGGTGGAGTAAATCATTGTCAAATTTACACCAAAGAATACTTTTTCCATTATAGTGGACACATTAATTTTTAGTGACAGAAGCTTTCCGTTCCCAATTACTTTTATACCATTAGTAATGCTTTCCTCACGATATTTCACATGATTCATTATGATTCTTGATGTGATGGTACTAATCAATGATTGCATATGAAATTCTTCTTTTTATATCCTGTGTCCATTGAAAATGGGCAAAAGAGTGTATAATGATTTTGTGAAATGTATGTGACAGGCAGAAGGAGGCGTGTCAGACCCCATAAAGTACATATATTCTTGATCAGTATCAACAGCCGAGTCGATTTAGGCAAAACCGTTTCTGTCCGTCCGCCTGTATGATCGCGTCAATCTTAGAGATTATTAGAGCTGCAGATTTCAAATTTGGTATATAGGTTCCTGGATACCGGGCGCATTTCAGGTTTGATCTCAAATTTTGATCGAATATATATTGTAGCTGCCAAAGGAGAAATTATTCGAAAATATAGTGCAGCGTTTTGCAAGGGATTTGTTTAATTGTTATATGTGTGTGGAAATACGTATTAGGCTTTCTACATAAGTGGTTAGGCACAAGGAACCGCGAATGTGTATGAGTATTGATTATTCATTGTTTTAAATAAATTCAGTGAAAAATAGAGCTAAGAAAGAATCCACGATCCGTAAGAGTGTTTTCTATCGACCACTCCTCCTAAACCAATGATGCTAGAGACTTAATTTTGTTTTTAAGTTTTGTATTATTTAATTGCTTTGCTTTAACCAAATGAAAGCCTCCATTATATACTAGCTTTATTTAATAACAAACAAGCGGGAAAGGTTATAGTCGAGCTCACGTCCATAGGATACCCGATACTTGTTTAAATCTATATATGTATATAAAGCTCTTTGTCCTGACTGACTCGCTGACTGACTGACACATCAACTTGTAGCCTAATCGGTAAAAGATAGAAAGCTGAAATTACACAACATAGATGAGATAATTTCATCGTGCAATAAGACGGCGTTTTGCTAAATTCGACCTCTAAGTGTGTCAAATCAGGGTCAAAGGTCATGGAATTGCTTAGTATGGAAAACTTTTCTGTTTCTTAGAATATCTCAGCCAAGCTCACAGATTATATGTTTGGGACTGTGTACTACATTCTGACCAAATTTGGTCCAAGTCGGATGAATATATCATATAGCTGCCATAGGAACAATCGGTTGCAAATAAGATATCGCAACCAAACTTACAGATTGTACGTCTGGGACTGTCTCTAACATACTGACCCAATTTTATCAAAGTCGGATGACTATATCATATAGCTGCCATTGGAACAATCGGATGCAAAATAACCTTTGGAATCAAAAACTCCGTTGTTGTATGAGATATTCTAAAAAAAACTCACAAATTAACTCTTCTTGCTAAATTTTGACTTTTTTCCATAAATTTAGCTTTTTCCCGCCAAATTTAGCTTTTTTCCCGCCAAATCACAAAATCTGACTTTTTGCCAAAGTTCAATTGCAAGGAAAAACCATTAAAACCGCGGACAGTAAAAGTTAAATATTTTCGTTTTTTTTACAAAAAATTGTATATTATATAAATTTGTTAAACCGGACAACTAAAGACGGATACTCAATTGCGAGCGAAGCGAGCAGATGAATATCTGTATATATTTGCATTTATACAATATTTTTATTGCATACTTTTAGGAGGTTGTATTCTCTAAAAGTTAAATCTTACCACCTTTCTATTTGTCCGATCTTGTTTCGATTAAGTAGGATGTTAGGTAATTATAGTAGTTAACGTTAATAAGCAAAAAAAATCTTAATATCGTATAAACTGAAGTAAAATTTATACCCTTCGATCGGTATATAACTAGATCTGATCGGAGTCATAGCAAATTTTCCATTCTTCATGTATATATTGCTAGTCGCCTTTCGCACCCTTCGTGCTGCTAACGTCACTAGCGCGGACTGTCGCCCGCAGTGTTTCGTTGAAATTTATGTAACAGGGAAAAAAAAAGCATTTAGCCATGTGTTTCCGTCTGTCTGAGCGTCTGTCTAGATCTCAGGGACTGGCACACAGACCAACACAGGTCAAGTTTACTTCAAATTTTCGCCACGCCCCTTCCCGCCTCCGCAAGTCGCAAAATCCCACCACACGCAGAGCTTTTACAAGTTTTTAGTATTTTTTGGCAATTAAGTTTTTATCCTACTTAATCGCAACAAGATCGGCCAACCATAACGGTAGTAATGACATATTTAAGTTTCAAGCAATGTAAGTGCCTAAAAGCACGCAATAAAAATATTTTAAATTTTTTGAAATAAGAACGGGTATCCTATAGTCGGGAGCTCGACTATAGCCTTTCCCACTTGTTTTTATTTACAGTGTTACAGCATAGCAAATTTTCCATTCTTCCTCTATATACTGCTAGTCGCCTTTCGCACTCTTCGGGCTGCTTTCGTCACTAGCGCGGACTCCCGTCCGCAGTAATAAATAGTTTCAAAGCTGACAGACTAGATTGCATAAGATGTTATGGTCAGTTCGATTTTGACTGCTGCTCTGACCAGACGTGTCTTCGCAAAGCATTCTATTCGCGCCTTATCTCTCAAGTTTTGTGTAAACAAATAAGTGACCAAAGCATAAACGAAAAAACAGAGTACCGATCTTTACAGTTACTCTAGAACGATGGGTACAGACGACCCGCCTGATAAGCCAAAAGTTCTTAGTGAACCAAAATTTATAATTATAAAACGCATTGACAATCACTCAATGGAAAATGTTTCCCCATTTATAATAAAAAAACAAATTGACTATACTTGCAACGGTGAAGTTATGTTTGCCAAAAAAACACGCGATGGAAAACTTCTCGTAAAAACAAAAAACGGGCTTCAAGCCTTGAAACTGCTTCGACTTAAGCTCCTGGGAGATCACCTAGTTGAAGCCTCTGAACATCGCACACTCAACATCTCCAAGGGCGTTATCTATTCTAACGACCTACGCTGCCTTACCGAAGAGAATATTAAAACGGAACTCACACCACAAAACATATGCGACGTGAAAAAAATTAAAAAGAAGATCAACAATGAACTGATTGATACTGGCTTAATCATTCTTTCCTTCGCTTCCACTTCAATACCAGATGCTATTAAAATTGGTTACGAATCTGTTAAGGTCCGCGCTTATATTCCCCCACCACTCCGTTGCAATAAGTGCTTCCGTTTTGGGCATATATCTGCAGTATGCCGGAATACAAAACTTTGCATCAACTGCTCCAACGATTTTCACACCAACCCAGACAATGATGAGATGTGCTCCAACGATAAATGCTGCGTAAATTGCATGGACGCTAAGCTTCCGGACAACAAACACTCCTCAGTCTACAGACGATGCCCGATTTTTGTAAAGAAGCAGGAAATCCAAGCTATAATAACATTGGAAAAAGTCGACGCAAAAAAAGCCATCTCGATCTACAACTCCAGACACCCCCACGATGGATCTATGTATTCTAGTATAGTCAAAACTAATCCAACAAACATCCTAGATAATAAGAGAGATAATCTGTCCAACTCTTCCCCCATACTAAAATCTCATAGTACCTCGACTCCACATAGTTCCCGTATACTTCCCACTTACGATGATCTTCAAACAACAAAACAACCAGTGAAACTAGCTGTTTACCTTCAACACCAGCCTCTTCTACCGTAAAAGTATTCCCAAAAAATATCTCTAACCGAGCAAAAAGCCAACTCAAAGCGAAAGATAAATTACAATCGAATTCAATCAATCTAAAAAAGAACTTACCATCTGACTCGATACTATCACGCAACAACCTTGACAATGATAACATCTCCGATGACGATATGTCATGTCCCTAAAAATTTTGCAATGGAACATTAATGGATTCCTCAACAACTATTGTGAGTTACAATCACTAATAAAAAAATATAGTCCGCAAATAATTACCCTGCAAGAGACCCACCTAATGTACTACTCTGTTCACCCAACACCCATAAATTACGTAATGCTCTCTCTAAACTCATCGCCATCATATGGTGGAGTTGGAATTCTTATCCATAAGTCCATTCAATTCAAAGAAATTGCACTAGCCTCCGACTTTGACGCAATCTGCATTGAAATTTGTTCAAAAAAAGATGCTAAATTTGTAGGCGTGGTGGGATTTCGGCAGCGGCTTACAATGGCAAATTAAAACACGTAGCGACTTCGTTAACAAAACATAATATTATAATGTTTATTGAGTATTCCGTTCAATAATATTCAAAGTTAAGATTAAAATAATAGTTTAACAATAGCTCAATGATAATTCAAATTAATAAGCAAATTAATACGTTGACGCGAGCGTTGCGTCTTTACTCGTTCGATCGCCAAAACCAACTCCGCTGCTTGCAGACGAACATCGTATCGCCAAACAACTTGCAGCTTCAGCATGTTTGCAACAATTATATGTTGCAGAACAAAAGTTAAATGTTGTCGGATGACAGCTCGGCCAATCCTGAATTCGAATCGGCCTCGATTCGATCGTCGTCATCAGATTCTGCATCCAGCTCAGGGATGCCGGAACACCAGGGCTTCATTTTGTCCGAGGAATACACAGAACAGTATTTCCGTGATGTGATCTGCATTCCAGGAATGTCTTCAATTACGTAGCGATCGTTGCCCAGGGTCTTCGTTATTTGATAGGGCCCACGGTATAGAGGCTCTAGTTTTCGTGATTCGCCGGTGGCTGCTGGCTCATTCTCTACCACGACGAGGTCACCTGTGGAGTATAGAACGGGGTTAGAGTGTTTACTATCGAATCGCTTCTTCCATTTGGCACGTTCGGAATTGATATTGACAGCGGCTTTGTCGTGCTTGATAGCAGTGTCTTCCATCTTTTCTGCGTCATCTAAATCGTCATGTATGGCAGCTGTCAAGTGATTGTGGATGACATCAAGGGGCTTGAATTCAAATACCAAGTCGTTTGGACTGAATCCCGACGTTTCGTTCCGTTGTGAATTAATAGCCCACTGCAGATTACGTAAAGTTAAGTCCCAGTCTTTAGGTGCTTCATGTGTGCTTCGTATGAAGTTAAGGATCGTCTGGTTCGCGCGCTCAACTTGTCCGTTGGCACGCGGAGTTCTTACAGCATTCTTGATGTGTTGGATTCCATTCTCGGTGCAGTAGTCTTCGAACTGTTTGGAGGTGAACGCAGTACCTCGGTCGGATACAATACATTTCGGTAGACCAAAGTAGCTGGATATGTCGTTTAGTACGTTTAGAACTGGTTGCGTTTTCGTGCTCTTTACGGCTTTAACGATCAGGAACTTGCTGAATGAATCCGAGACTGCGAAGATATGAGTGTTTCCACGCTTACTCTTGACGAATGGACCCAAATGATCCACATGGACTTTTCTGAACGGTACAGCCTCAATATTGTCGTAATGCAAACTTCCTTCTGGTTTCCCACCTTTGGATTTGTAATAACAGCACTTCAAACAGGACGAAATGTATTCTTTGACGTATTTCCTAATTTTCGGGAACCAAAATCTCTCTTGGATTCGTGAGATTGTTTTGTCGAGTCCAAAGTGTCCAACGTCATCATGACACAGTTTTACAATTCGCCATCGTACAGCTTTGGGAACCACAAATCGCACTGCATCATTTACCTTACGATATAAACGATGATTGTTGATGACAAAATCCAGTCGTATCTGTTTTGCTTGATCACTTTGACGAGTGCCTTGCAAAACACCAATTATTTCCACGAGGTTCGTATCTTGTAGCTGCATAGTCAAAAGCCAGTCATCAACATTGTTGGTTATTTGTCGAATGGTTTCTTCTAAAGATCCCTGTTGCGTAAAATCTGGAGCTCGGCTCATTGCGTCGACGTGAGCCATTTTGGTACCTTCTCGATGAATGATTTCACAGTTATAGTCCAGTATGCTAAACCACCAACGTGCTATTTTTGGTATGAGTTCCTTATTCGATTTAGCTTTAGCGATGGCAGCACAATCGGTGACTAAACGAAACGGTTTTCCCAATACGTAGACACGAAATCTCTTCAGCGTTTCAACTACGGCTAGAATCTCCAGCTCATAGCTGTGATAACGACTCTCAGTATCATTGCAATGACGACTGAAATACGAAACGGGCTTCCAATCGATTTTGTCATGGGACTGCAAAAGAACTCCAGCTAGTCCTGTCGCAGAGGCGTCAGTATGAACTTCATGATGCGCTGAAAAGTCATACAATGCTAGCACAGGCACGCAGCATAGTTTGTCGATGAGTTCGTTAAATGCCTGTCGATGCACGTCAGTCAATGCAAATTGATTCTCTTCAGATTTACGTAATAGTCGTGTTAACGGTCTTGAAATCAGCGAGTAATTTTCGACGAACTTTCGAAAAAATCCGGTCAGTCCTAGGAAGCGTCTAACTTCGGTTACGTTCGTGGGCATCTTAAAATTTTTAATGGCGCTGACTTTGTCTTCTCCAGGAGTTATTCCATTTTCGTTTACGATATGCCCAAGAAAAGTGACTTCTGTTTGTAAAAACTTGCATTTGTCATACCTCAATTTCAAGCCGTTTTCGTTGAGGATGCGAAACATTTTCTCCAGGCGCTCGATTCCTTCGTCAAATGTTTTGCTTGGAATTATGACGTCATCCAAGTAAGCAAGAACCTCTCCACGGTTCATTTGACTAATAACCTTGTTCATTACGCATTGAAAAACAGCAGGGGCGTTGATCAGTCCGAAGGGCATCCTATTAAACTCGTAGTGACCATCAGAGCTGACAAAAG
This sequence comes from Drosophila recens, assembly GCA_037043495.1. Lineage (NCBI taxonomy): Eukaryota > Metazoa > Arthropoda > Insecta > Diptera > Drosophilidae > Drosophila > Drosophila recens. The sequence continues at coordinate 3,173 of JBAMBJ010001513.1, read as the reverse complement.
CTGTATACTTCTTGGACGACTCGCTTAATTCGATTTGATGATATCCCATACGCAGGTCCAATTTCGTGAAGTATTTGTTACCGGATAATTGTGCAAACTGTTCTTCTAGATTCGGCATAGGGAACGGTATCTTTGTTGTAATGGCGTTTAGTCGGCGATAATCGATACACATTCGATACTCCCCATTCTTCTTACTGACGAGGACGATTCCGGATGCATATGGAGACTCCGACGGACGAATGATATCGCACTCGAGTAGCTCTGATATCATGTTTGCTACAATTGGTCGTTGGGCGAAAGGAATTCGATATGGTTTGGTGTAAATGGGCACGTTTGAAGTTAGCGTTATATCCATTTTAGTCAACGAGCATTTTCCTAATTCCATGTTGTTTCTTGCAAAGCATGTATCATTTTGACTTATCAGTTTCTCGGTTATTTCCTTTTCTGCCGCTGGTAGATTATCGTTTATTTTGCGTATGTTCTCGACAGTACATTCGTTGCCTTGAATTACGAGTTTATTATCGTCACGACACAATACATCTTTGCCCAAGAGTACGTTTTCGGAAATTAAATCGTCATCCACTAATAGCGTTTCAGTGTCGTACGTATGTCCATCAATAGCTATCTTCGCGATTAGCTTTCGTGTGCAAAAGAATTTTCCTCCGCCAAACCCATTCAATGTTACAGCACAGCTTTGCGTTACGCCTATTTGATCGGCGAATGATTTTCGTATTAGCGTTCTAGTACTACCTGGATCTACAAATGCGTTCGTTTCATTGCCATTTACCGAAATCATTTTACAAATATTCGTTTCAGGGTTTTCTTCGATTTTATTAACTTTGGGATACGCCTTTTGCTTATCGGGACAATTTGCGTCGTCATGCGTAGTACGATTACATATTGAGCATCGGGGCTTACGTTGCGGCTCAGGACATTTGGCAGCATAGTGTCCAGTTTTATGACAATTAAAACATTTCACGTTGTTTCCGTTTTTGTCGTCGCTTTGGCTCTTTATCGCTGTCGTGTCGATACGTTTTTGACTGGACGTGGTCGATTCTCTCTTGTTACCCAGAGACGAAGTATGCTTGATTTCGTTGTGAGCGCTGTACGTTAGAATATCGTGTAACAGATTATTACAGGATTCGTAGTGATTGGATATCTTTCGCTTCAGGTCATAATCATTGATTCCGTTAATGATGTGTGTCGCAATTGCTGAATCTGGTAACTCACCCTTTTTACCAAATGAGAGCATCTTGTAGAAATATTCTTGTGGCGTTTCGTTGGCTGCTCTACGTGTTTTTGACATCTTGACGTGAATATCGGCCGAATTCTCAATGCATGGAAAATCACTTAGGAACTTTGCGACAAACTCTCTCCATGACTGATAAACTTCATCAATCGTGTCGACCCAATATTTTGCGGCACCTTGCATCTTCTGTTGTACGCCAAAGATCAAAGCTCGATCATTCCATTGATATGCGTTACGAAGGGACTCGACGCGCTTGATGAACTGACGTGAATCCAAAGATTTATCGGAAGACGGATCAAATTCTGGCAGTAATGCCACCATTTCTTTAACGCTTGCATACGGATTAAAATTGTTTGTATGACTCGGTTCATACATTGGTCGTTCGTTATTGTACGCGTTATTGTTTGTATATGTATTGTACGGATACGTGCTTACTTTCGGCGTAAATATGCCCGGATATTCCTGACCGTTTGGGAATATGTTTACGTTTGGCAGATTTATTTTCGGTATTTGCATGTTCGAAATATACGTTTGTTGCTGAGACGTTGCAACATTTTGAAAACGTTGATCGTGCGACTGAAACGTAGCCACATTATTACTATTCACATACGTTTGCGGTTCAGCGATATGTTGCGAATTCGTTGCAACATGTGCCCAGTCCATTTGCCCATGTAGCTTGTTCGTTGCCACATTTACGTTAGGCATGTACGTTCGTGCATCAGCAACATGCTGCTGAGACGCTGCAACATTTGCCGATTCCATTTGCCCATGTAGCTGATGCGTAGCCACATTTCCGTTAGGCGCGTACATTTGTGAATTAGCAACATGCTGCTGAGACGCTGCAACATGTGCCAATTCCGTTTGCCCATGCAGCTGATGCGTAGCCACATTTTCGTTAGGCGCGTACATTTGTGAATTAGCAACATGCTGCCGAGACGTTGCAACATGTGCCAATTCCATTTGCCCATGCAGCTGATGCGTAGCCACATTTTCGTTGGGCGCATACATTTCGGGACATTTGATCGAACCTGGACGCGGCATGATCGAACCTATGTGTTGAGCGTTGGTCGTTGGAGTTGGCTGTCGTTGAATTTCGGACGATTGTGAAATAGCTGAGTTTACCGTTACTTGTGCAGGCATTGTGGTAAGCGACATCGATGCGCGACAGACAGGCGCCGTTGCTTGCATACGCGAAGAACTTAACGAGGGGTGAAATGATTTTTCTTGCAACTCGTGTACCGTATTTTCGAGCTCAATGATTTTCTCTTGCAATGTTTTATTCATCATTTCAGCACTAACATAATCGTCGTCACTAACTTGTTCTTGTAAACGTTGCATTAATGTTTCTCGTGTGCCTGACGTAGACAACCCAGCATTTCTACACTTTATTTGCAATTGCTTTTTCGTTTGATAGTTTTTGCCCGCCATTGCTGAAACTTTTGTCGCGACTCTCGTTGTTCGTTTTATGCGGAAAGTATCGTTTTCCTATGAAATGCGCACTTTGTTCGTTTTTCGTTTGCGTTTTTGTTTAATTCACCAATTTTGCACTAATAATCCCACTTCTGACTTGTCATGAGGATGCTAAATTTGTAGGCGTGGTGGGATTTCGGCAGCGGCTTACAATGGCAAATTAAAACACGTAGCGACTTCGTTAACAAAACATAATATTATAATGTTTATTGAGTATTCCGTTCAATAATGTTCAAAGTTAAGATTAAAATAATAGTTTAACAATAGTTCAATGATAATTCAGATTAACAAGCAAATTCAATACGTTGACGCGAGCGTTGCGTCTTGTCTCGTTCGATCGCCAAAACCAACTCCGCTGCTTGCAGACGAACATCGTATCGCCAAACAACTTGCAGCTTCAGCATGTTTGCAACAATTATATGTTGCAGAACAAAAGTTAAATGTTGTCGGATGA